>KK502975.1:48387-73902 GCA_000688735.1 Glossina austeni | reverse complement strand
ACACACACACACATACACACACACACATAAATACGAAGCTTTATCTTCAGTCTACCGTAATGACCACACTTTCATTGTAGACCAGCAATTTTTCCTCAGAGTTGACTTTCAATGAAACAAATTCTTCCGCAAATGAACTCAAATCAACAATGGAATGTGTACGGTTACAGTAGTATAACTTTGCTGCTGTTGCTATTGGAGATCTTTTTTATTTTTTTTTTTTGTTTTCTATCTTTTCCGTTTTCTTAAATTGCTTTCTTTCTTTCTGTACAAACTCTACTCTCGTACTTACGCATATACACGCTATAGATTTATGTTTTTGTTAAATTGTTAGCCTTTGTTTAACAAAATAACCACTTTAGTGCATGAGCTTTTGTTAAAAGCAAAATGAAACAGAAAATGAGAAAATGACGAAATGAAAAAATGAAAAAATATTTCATTTATTCGATTTAAGTAAAGAAATCCGAGATATAAAAAAAAAAAAAGTCACAAATTAAGTTGGGATTGCTTGCAAAAGTTTTCTCTATTCTCTCTATATATTCTCTGTATATGTCGGCCATGACGGAAAATGATGGCCGAATACGCTTATAGTTTCATTTTGGTTCATAATTCATAGGAAATTTCTCATCCACTATTTTGCTACCTGATGGTTGGTTAATGAATTTTAGAAAAGGCGCACGTTGTGTTTGTGCGTTTGGGCAGAAAATTCTTCTTAGTTTTCTAACGAAGATATATCGAGAGCCCCATAATAAAGACAATTCCAACTCATTTACTTTGTCAACATGTAATAACGAATCGAAATGATATATGATTGAAAAATTACCCAGCATAGGAAACTACTATCAGTAGAGGCTGACAAGCGAACCTTAACTTTGGGAGATTGCAACGATGTAAACTTACATCCGATTAACTAGTGGCTGGGGTAGCTCACCCGTATCAAGATGAGACTTGGGAATTCCCATTGAATCAAGTGAACAGAAAAACTAATGTTTTTACTCTCGCTCTTTTTGTTTAGATAACTTTTACTCGTATCCTGTTGGATGCAAAGCCTACCTTATGACTGACTATTCGATGCTTTTCTGCAAATTTCAAATTCCAATTACTAAACTCTTCGCTTTTCCTATACGTGGCGTCAAAGGATAAAATGATTTCCATGAATCTCATCAATTCATAATTTCACGAGTGCAGCGCATCTCTATGGCTTCCTCTGACGTAGGTATAAGATAGGAATTAAGCGAAATACACGATCTTAACCACCGGGGGTAAAAATCCGATTGCTATATATATACGAATACTTTTTGTGTAATTACTTTTTTCTATGAGAGCCATTTGGAGAGCCAAAGAGGGCTAATCTTTCTCTTTAATCGCGCCTTTCCCTTTAATCTTCTTTCTTGGCACGTTTTCTACAAGCATTGTAGCTATTGGTTCGTCAATAAAGGAATTTGTAGCTAATAAATTAAATATATTTTGTATAATATTTGCATCTTCATATCTCCAATGTATCCCTCGGCCTAGGGCCTTATTGTTGCAAATGAATAAATTAGAGGCAAAAGTGATGGCAGAATCCTAACAGTCACATAAATCTCTTAACTAATTTCTATCAACTAAAGGTTCAGGTGGTCACTTTAATAAATTGCACTACATACATAAATTACGGAAGGCATTCGTAGAGTTATCCTTTCACACCTATGAGGCCATTTAAGCCGGACTATTTTCCCACCCAAATTCGAAGTTCATTGATATCGTTTGAGACAAGGCCAGAAATTACTCTCCTATTTCCCTAAAATAAAGATCAAGGCCCATAAGTGAAGGAATGAAATGATGCTTTAAATAGAAATCACAAGCAATAAAATTTTGTATTAAGGATAAGTAAATATGTGCGACGTGTTAATCCAGCTTTCTTGTTGTTGTTGCGAGACTAGATGAGCCGGTTCCATTTTAATAATTGTCAAAGAATAAGTTGGACGTTATTGCTTTTTCTTGTCAATTGTTTTTTTTCTTTTTTTTTTTTTAAGGTATGTTTTCTAGTTCACGATGATCGAGAATTTAGATTAAATGCAGTAAAATGCCATCATTAGAAGGAATCAGTTAATACGCATTCAATCTTGTGCTCTTGCTCATATTCAGTTTGGACGATTAATCATCTAATACCAGTCAGTATGTGAATAATCATGATTTTTTTTGCACGGTATGTTGTGATTGTGATTTCACTTTATTATCATCGATTCGAGTATCCATCGAGCACATAATTTATTGTCTGCTATATATTGCATGGCCTGAGTGGAGTAAGTGAACGCCAACCATTCGTTGAGAATGCTGTGATGATGATGATGGTTTGATTCTTAATATATAAGCCACTGAAAAACTATTTCCAGGTCATTATACTGCAGATTCTTTTTTCCTCTCTTGCTTTTATTCGAGAAAAAAAAAAAATTATGATTTGAAAACGAAATCGTAAGGGAACGTATGTGCATTTGGCTGTATGTGTTCATCTGTTTGTAACTATACTCGCTCGTATAAAATATATGTGCGCATGTAATGCAAAACATTTTCACAGATAATGTGGATGATGATTTTCCAGTTCATTGTCTGAACGTAATAATCTTTTTTGATTACACAAGCATTACACACGCGTATGCATACAAATCAATATAAAATTCGTAACGAATGGTTTATATGGCTGCAATTGCTTGGTGCAAATTCCTGAATACATTTTATAAGAATCTTCATGTGGCCTCTCAAAGAGCGAAGGAATGGCAAATAAATTTTCCATTTCAACTTTTTTTACGCATCGGACATAACAACATGTATCCATTTGTTGTTATTTATTCTATTAAATGTAACCCAAAAAAAAAAAAAAGAAAAACAATCGAGAGATTATCGAATGAAAAAATTTATGCGAATTCTTGAAAAGATATTAAGTAAAAATCTTTGATATTTTCATTGTTCATATGTACAGGATTTACTCGTAATGTTGTTTACACATATATATGCATGTATGTATGTGTAGATGTATCTTTACATTCATAAATAAATTAGCTTGAAAACAGTAACAAAACATTGAAACAAAACCAACATCGAACATTGACAATGAAAATTATGCTTACAACAACAACAACAACATGTTTAACATGTGTGGTATTAAATTTATTTACCAATTTCTTTGTAGCATGCTGTGCACGTACAACCTTTCTATCTATATATATATGTATACATATACATATGCATACATACATAGATAAGTAAACATAAATGTGTATACGAAACCTAATGTAGAACATACCCATGCCTGTGTGTATAGCAGTAGTAGTAGTAGAGAAACCAAAGTTTCTAATGGAAATGCCCGATGGTTGTGATAATAGGGCAGACTACACGGGCAGAAACAGAACACAAACAGAAACACAAACACACGCCCAAGCACAGAAAAACACACATGCCATCAATGCATAGGCAGTCCAATAACTATTATCGGCTTTGCTTGTGTGGTGGAAATACAAGCGTTACTTAAAGCCGATTTACACTATGCGACAAATTCATACTCAATCGACATAACTGTAAAATTTTTGAAAATTACAAAACCAGTCTCCAGCTTGTGCAGCATCATATCGCACGCAGCACTTTCTTTATTTCTTTCAACCGGCCCCGCCTGCCAAGTTTTTATGCTACAACGTACGTCCAGTCTCAAAATCAACCACATTCAGAAAGAATAGCGAAACTGGATTTCTGCGGTCTTTGTTCGCTGCTAAGGGGAAACACTAAGGGCATCTATAAGCAGATACTAATCTTTACGGTTTGATCGAAAGGTTCATTTAAAGCTTGTAAGCGACATAAGGAACATTCTTTATTCACTGATATAAGGAACATTCTTTATTCACTGTCGAAGAAAAGGGCGTAAGTAAAATAGGAAATTTGGACACCCAAGAACACACATTAGGCCATGATAATCAGTGCATTCATCCATTCGTTGATAGAAAAGCGAAAGTTGTCTCTGTAAGTGCGTTCGCATGAAACATCCCTTCAAAAGCTGAGCATGCAAAAAATCCAGGAAACAGACAAAACAATCTAAACAAATTAAATTTCTATGCCGAAAAACTTTACTGTTAAGAAAGTATAAGCGATAACTTGCTTTGGCCATCTGGAAGGCATTATGTGAAAAAAAATCTGCTTCAAGAGGATTTGGAATGCAAGCAAATGGAAATCTTTCTTCTAACAAAATTATAATAAATTAGGATAAGAAACATGAACAAATTGCCGATGTATATATATATATGTGTTTCCGATATATATATATATATGTTTCCAAATATAAATGTTTCGAAAATTTGTAGAAATTGGAAGCGATTGGATTTTCCTGCCAAGCGCTCTTTTCTTTTTTTTTTTACCAAGTCTTGGCTGAGTTAATGATCTGCATTTGATAACATTTTTTTACTATTCAAAACTTATCGATCGATATTGAAGATGTTTTCGTGACATTTTTAAAATAATAAATATTTCCGATGAACATCTCGTAAGCTTATGAACAAACAAAGCTGCGGTATGTGAGTTAAACATTCGAGCACAAATACTTGCCAAAGTCAATTAACCCCAAGTCAAGTGAGATGAGAAAAGTTACCTCTTCTCATTGTAATATAATCCGAGTAAAGGCACACCTTCATTCGATTTTTTAAAAGGGCCGATATCTGAATATTATAGCCATTGAATGGAATGGAATGGAACACGTGCGATATAAAATTGCAACAATTCTTTAGCACAGTGTAAATTAGCTTTTAACATGCATGTTGCATATATAATAAATATACATATAATGTAAATACATACATACATACATACATAAATACATAAATATATATGTGGATAATGTTTTGCCCCGTTTATCTCGCCCTACGCTTCGCTCTCCCCATACCACCACAATTCTAACATTTGGTATTGAATTGTGTGGCTAACTGATTGGTAATGCAGCTATTATACAAAATACCGCAACAGTTCGACACCAGCAGTGGTGACAACTTGATAAAACTAAAAACCTTTGTAACATACGATGTTGTGGTCTTGCGCATGTTATATCATAGAAAGAATTTTAACAAGCAATTCTCTACATTGTCTATATAGGCGAATAAACATATACACACATACATACATACATACATACTTAACAGGCATACACAAAATGATTATGACATTATCATTATTAAGGCTTTTATCATTTAAGTTAATATCGATAATTTTTATTGAGTCATTTTGAGATAACTTTGATAATTTTTTTATTATGGAATTTTTTCTAGGAAACTTTTCAAAAATCGTATTATCAAATTTACAAAACTTTGACCATCTACATTTACATATACATTTAAATAACATAGAGTATGTGTGTTAGAAATCAAAACTTTTAAGTTAATTTCCATTGTATTAGAAAAAGTTGAAGAAAATTGTTCAAGTGCTGGGAATGCCGGACAAATTTAATGAAAATCTGTCATTGAAAATTACTTCAAGTAGATTTATCGAGCATTCCATACAACCATTGAGGATATGCTTGCTAGTGCGTTAGAAGATTCGGGGAATTTTCTCAAGTAAATCGCTTTAAGCCGCACTCTATAATGCGCGTGGAAGCTAGCGTTTCATAAGTAATTAAAATAAAAAATTTGTCAATTCAGTCGAATTCAGTTTTTCACACACGATCTGCTAAAAGATCCTTAGCGATAGTATTAAGGTTTTTAAGGAAAAATGGCAAAAGATTGCCATTGATACACGTCTAGTATGTTAAGGTCCATATAAAATATAGGGAAAATGTCCTGGAACTTTGCTCGAACTATTTTTCTTGATCTATGAAATGTAAAATTTCTTTCAACCGATGGAAATATGCGTAGCAAAGAGTGATATAAAAAATATGCGCGGTTTTTTGTTTTTTTGGTCCTGTTTTGAGCTTGTTTTCGTAGCCTGCTCTTTTCAAATGGTTTCAAACTGTCCTGTGGTTGATGTCCACTATTTTATGACAGCTTGCTTCCCGGTCTTGCTCCAATAGTGGCAAAATTTCAGTGACTGGCCAACCAGGGCACTTCAAATGCCTGCAACCCCAACATATCGAAAAACAAGTTTCACCGTCCGTCAAAGTATATTAATAATGGGCCAACACGTTCTAAAAGCTTTCGCTCGCTCATGGATCTATCTCTTATTGCCTGTTTCTGTGAAGTCTCCCCTCCAAATGTTTTGCTTCTTTCTCCCATCAGGGAGAAGGAAGGGTCAACATCACTTATTAATGATGTGATTTATATCTGGTTACAAACATTGTAGCGTGCATATAAGAGCTGTTTGTTCTATCATTTTGTTTTTCCTTTGTTTCTTGTGACCAGTGCATCTTATTAAAAGTGCAATAGCCGACAAAGCAACTATTGAACCCAAGGCCCTTGATACACCCGCTGACAACCACTACACTCAGCTTTCTTTATATTCGTTTCCTTACGCTTACACGAAAAGGGCAAAAACATATAACGAAAGATCGATAGATACGATAAGCAGAGGAAAGAAAAAAGTATTAATGGAAGTCTTGCCATCATAGTGTAATGTAAACGTCGCTGATAGAAAGAAATCGTGCAGAGTGTTTTAGATTTGTGTAAAAATTGCACTCTTTATAACAATCACTAGGTTAGGGTATAAAGCAAATTAATTAGTTAAGAATATTGTAAAATAAAAAAAAAAAGAATTAAATTTTGCAAATTATGCAAAATAACAAATTTTGTAATTGCGAGTAATAAATAGACAGAAAATGAAACGGTATGAGATGCGAATACAATAGAGCGACTAATCACAACAAATTGTTGAACGAATGTATTCTTAATATTATTCACATACGTATGTGGGTGGTTTACATGGGCCCATAAAACGATTTACGATAAACTAGTGGTAGAGATAATAGAGTTTGCGCCATATCTGTACACAAACAAAGCGACTCAGCCAAGAAACTTGTGGTATTTAGTGTTTTGGAGTAGACGAAGAAAAGGACATAAACAATGATGTATGTAACCGCAGTAATCTAAACCATTCAACTTCGATAGCAACAATAACAAAGCTTCAATAACAACAGCAAGCATCAGCACGACGTCACACAGATAATCGCAGTACAACTTAGGATAGAAATTCATCAGCAAGTGCCCAAGAACGCTGTTTGGATGCACAGCCGCTACTTACTGCAGCCAGTTAACCATACAATGCGTAAAACAATTAAATCCTTTGTAATACCAATAATTTTGGGGGTATTAGCAGCGCCCACAGTCTGATGGCAGCTGGTTGGTAAGACTTTATCTGAAAGAAAGTCGACTGAAGACAGGAAAGCTAAAGCCAGGTATAAGACGGAGTGACAGACTTTAAGCTTAATAGTTGACAAATGTAATAAAAAGGACGAAGGAACGACTGCCTGACATAGGATGGGCATACGTATATACACTTTTAATTGTTTCTTTTATTTATTTTGTAGCATCGGCTGGCAAACCCTTGGATGGTGATATGTGAAGCAGCAGACATAAATGTTTCCATTCGACATTAATCTAAATGATGCCGTACGGTAGGTGGTGAGATAAGCGAGTGATGGTCCCTTCACTGATACAAATTTGGTTTTCAATTTGATTTTATTTGATTAGCGTAAATTTATCTCTTAATTAATAATTTTATTTAATGGAATAAAAATTAATTAATTCAATTAATAAAATTTTTCAATTAATTAATTAATTAATTTTTTATTTTATTTATTAATTTTCAATATATTGATAAAAAAAATAAGATATTTTTTAATAAAAACCAAAATACCTATCATTGTTGGGCTAAGAAGTCTTGTCACAGTTTCGTGGCGAATGGATGAAAAGTTTCCTACTTTTGTAGTAAATTTTTAATTAAAGTGAGTTCCCATCGTTTTTAAAAAAAAGAAAGAAAGAATAAAAACTTACTGACGATACGAAAACTAATTTCTCTTTAAAAGTAGAAAATTTTTACAAAATTTTCCAAACGAGAATTCATTACAACAAATAAATGCACATGCAAGCGCACAAAGTGAAAACAAAATATTGGAGTTTACTGGAATTTCGTTTTCGAATAGATTTCACTACATTCGGTTCCATTCGATTTTTTGGCAATAATTATCATTGCGTTGTCTATGTGTACGCATGTAACAACAAGCATCGAAACTGCAACACACACTATAGCACACTATTAGCCTTCATGCATATGAGCCTTCATGTGCACATGCAGTTGCAGTTGCAGTTGCAGTTGAAATGCTATTTTGAATCGGAATTTCTTTGTGTTTCGAAATGCAGGCTGGCTCGTCGTTCATCGTCTGTGTTCATTAGTTTTCCTTTTACTTGTTTAGATTTATCCTCTTTTACAAATATTAGCTTAAAATGTTATCGAGGAGGAGGTGGAGGAGGAGGGGTCCGTAAAATAAAAGCAAATCTGTTTGAATACAAACTTATTTTGTGCCATTATTGTATACGTTTTGATGCATTCTACACATGTTTTCGAAACCAATGCATTGGACAAAACAAATATCTAAAGACAAATAGATTTTGAAAAAAAAAAAAAAAATTATTTTGTTTCTCATAAATTGGACACGTATGAGACAACATTTACGGCATTTAAGAAAATAAAAAGAATCCATTTTTCTAATGAATTTTTATTCCTCTTCCTTGAGGGAACGGTACGATGAAAATATTACCCTTTTGAAAAGTTCATTTTTAGTGCTTGCAAGGAGGGAATTGCAAGAAAACTGATTTTCATCTCCTAAAAATCTTTAATGATGAAAAACTATAAAGCCTTGTGAATGTCACAAGTTTTGTTCTAATTCTTGCACGAGTAACTTCGGGCCCAAATAAGGTCTATACTCGAATTGAAAACTTGAGAACGATTCCATCGCGAAGTCGATTAGTTAAATATGGAATTTTAAGTGGAATGATATGCGAATCGAAGATTGCCTGCCAGACTAAAACAAATGCAACTGAGTGTAACTGATTACATATACATATAGCGTCGGAAAGGACAAGCACTGCAGGGAATGTGGGAACCCACCCAAGAAATATAAGAAAATCACGAGGATTTCAACAGTTCATCAAGTTTTCTATTATCTCGAACTTCATCCAGTGCCTGAAGAACTTCTCTCCAGTCTAGCAGAGTTCATTCAAATTGTCCAAGTAAACTATCGCAGTTATTATCGGAGATCTTTGCCTTTGCATCTAACGCTTATTTCTCGCGTAATTCATAAGAAAAATTTAAAGAGCAGTCACAGTAGTTGAAAAGTCAGGATTTTTAAATTTTTAAAAACTTGTCCAAGTTAATAAATTTTGCTTTTTATTCTTTCGTTTGCCTCTTGCTAAATTATGCTCGAAACTTAGCTGTAGCGGCCTTTAGATTTACAGGGAAATTGCAAATTTTTGAAACTTCTGCGCTGTCATTTATTAAAATAACTTTCTTTAGAGTTAATTCAAATTTTTCAATTACCGTAAATATGGACTGACTCAATTTATTTGCAATAAAGTTCGTATTTGGAGCAAAACACACATGCCTCAAATATCGTTCAAATATATCAAAGAACACAAAACTATATAAGTGGACATCACGCGGACAGGCGGACAGATAATCTTAAATGGTTTCAGAAAATGATTGTGAACCAGTAAAAAAAAACCCAAACCTAAATTCTGGTTACACTGAGGAAAAATTTCCTCATCGCAGTCTTTAAACGAACAATTAATTGTTGAAAAGTCTCAAATCTTTATAAATTCTATTTTTTAGGTCGTGTCATAAGTAACCTCGAATGCAGTTAGATGGCATCTATTGTTCGTATTTACCCACTATAAGTGACCGAAACAAACGAGTTTTTGTTTTCACTATAAAGATGAGCATTCTGTCCGTGAGTCTTCTGTCAACTGGTTTATGTAGCGCATGTTACATTCAAATGTTTTTAGTAATCTCTGCAATGGGGAGTCAAAAAATGCATATCTACGCCAATCAACAAGAGGTATAGCAAAAAGTCTGAATACCGCACACGATCAACTGTTAAATTAATATAATTTTTTTATTCAATGAAACCAAAAAAAAAAAAAAAAAAAAAAGAAAACGAAGCCTACTTATGACTCGACCTAATAATAGAAAGTTTTCTACCCAACTATTTAATAGTGTAAGAAATTTGATGTTCGAAAATAAAGTTCTTTTTGTAATCTACAGTTTTATTAAAATTTCATTAAGAACTTTAACGTGTGCCAATCATTATTTATTATTTATTGTAATGTCATAATGATTTGATAAATGAATTAAATAATCTTTTCTTTATACGTATAAAGTTCGTCAAAGAAAATTTGAATAATTAAATATTAAGTCATTTAAAAATAATGATATCAAATATACTGGAAAGTAGTTTTTGCATAACATGAAAAATTTCATTCATCAGATAAAGGATTTACAGCAAAATTGCTCGTCGCTCTCATTGACATTATAATGAAATATTAATGAAGAAATATTGTCAACGGTGAAACTTTAAATATCTCTTACTAAGTATTGCATAATATCAGACGCTATCTGGCAATTCTAGTCTAACCTTAATATAATAAATGATTAACTTGCTGACACGTAGAGCCTTCCATATCTTTTATCATTAAAATATTTGAAACGATAAGCGCGTAAAATCTGTGAATATATTCAAAGCTGAACATTATGAAAGTATTAGAAAATCCTTAGAAGCTGAACATTATGAAAGTATTAGAAAATCCTTGTGAATACGATATCTATGCTCCTGCATTGTAAATGAATCTAAAATGAAAATTCGGAGCCAATATAAATGAGTTTCAGATCACATTCGATGTTCTAGATAAAGTTTTATAATTATGCTAGAACTCTAAAGGACAGACGGGGCAGATAGGTAAGCAGACCTATGAAACCTACGAAACGATTCTATCGATTCAGGCGTGCACCTTGCTTAGGTGATCTCTTTTTGAGTACTAGGTCTCCAATTGGCATTTCCATGCCATTCCAAAAATGTTTAACAAACTAAGTTTGCTCCTTCTCCCTGTAAAGGATACAATAAAGCAAAAAAAAAAGAAAAAAAAAAATTTTTTTTTTTGTTTTTTGCAACAAATTCATTTCATTTAATCAGGAAACATGTCTGTTAAATAATTTGGTTATTTAAAAGCACATAATAATTATTTATCATATATATGTATATACACATGTATATAGCAAAATGTGCAAAATTAATCATTGTGTTTATTACAATAACAAATTAAATAAAAATGCTTTATAAAGTATTTGTACGTAACATTTTTATTTTTTTTTTTTTTTTCATATTTTTAATATAATTTCACACAAATAATCTCTAACGTCTTAACCTATGGTCAGTATATATCTATATATATATATATATATATTTATATATAATAAGTGCGCGTGTGTGTGTATGTATGTCTGTATGTGCTTTATAGGCATAATTGCATCTAATGAATATCTAATGAAATCCGTCATGGATTTAAAACTATGGCCGAATTTAGTTAATATTTGAAAAGAACTAAAAATTTACATAAAATTGACAAATAAATCTATATGAAAATGAAGTTTATTAGATGCCTATATATATATATATATATATATATATATAAAGTGAATATGAAATGAATGAATCTGTCACTTTTTACACTTTCATTAATAACTTATTTAAATAAAGGAAAATATGAGAATAAAATTTTATACAAAAATTAATAAGATTTCGCACGAAGAACACACACACGCTTTTTCTTTAAGACTCACTTATCTTCTTATCTAATCGGGGATTGAAAATTGATTGAAAAATTCTTAATACACAACAAATTTTTGTTATGCACTTGTGTGCATAATGTTTCATTAATTTCACTTTTTTGAAGAGAAGTAATTTTCATTTTCGTTACTTCGTACACTAAAGGAAGAAATATTTAAGATATTTACAAAAATTTCCAGCTTATGCGGCAGTTGTAGAACATGCATTAAATTGTACGCAAACGTGACTTTGATTCACTGGTTCTTAAAATGTCTACCCGGCATGTATTCATGTCGTTGTCAGCGAAAGATGATCAGCTCACAGCTGATGCTAACTTTAGAAATGCATTCAGAAAAACCCATCAGATCTCAATTTGATCCGTTTGCCGTTACGTCATACATGAGAGTAAACAACATACGAAGAGTTGAATACACTTTTTCTTCTTCTCACTTACAACTAACTAACTTATAGCAGAGATTGATAAAAAAGAAAAATTCGTAGACATATTCACATCATTATCGTACAAATGACCGGACTCGAAAGTCAATCAACATTTACATAGAGCTTAAGATATGGTGGGTCTCCAAGCTGTGCCTTAAAGCGAGAATTTAACATATCTGTGATTATTAATATATTAATATATGAACAGTTTTGTTTTGTGCCAAGATTAAGTTAAGTCTTAATTTTACTAAAAATTGAAATCAATTTCTTAAAGTTACTTTCACATAACCAACCACACATTAACTTTAATCACAATTGTCGTTATATTTAAAAATTTAATAAAAACTATTTTATTATTATTGTTTGTGTGTGTGTGTGTGTGTGTGTGTGCATCAGCACACTTATGTATATATTTAATAGCCTAATTTTTTCAATGCTTTCAAGTCCACGTCTCCGTAGTAATCCTCACTGTAAAAGAGAAAATTGAAAAAAAAAAAAATCGAAAATACATACATATATATATATACATATACACACATATACAATTGTAACTAAATAAGTAATTACGTTGGCGAGAAAGTCCCGTCATATTTTGCTACCTGTAAATAATTTCATCATTATGTGAGCTCTTAATTTCAAAACCTTTATGAGTTAGTTACGAAGGGTAGTGAAGAATGAAGGGCGTAGAAGACACTGGTATTGGTATTAGTTTCAGAAAGGAAGTTACACGTAGATTGAAGTAACTGAAGTCGGACCTGCCAAAGTTGATTTGGTAGAGATTTCAATTTCAATGAAAATTTTCGCTCTGAGCGAGAGAGTATCGCATACCTAACAACTTTGTGATTGCAAAGCAACTCGTCATTGACCTTTCAAATGCTGGGAAATGTTTTATTTAAAATACAACAGAACTTTCCCGCCGATGTAAAATAATTGAATACATTTATGCTAAAGCAAAATAAAATTCCATGACATTGTCTAGCCGTCAAGTGAGATAAAGATAAAGAGATAATTGACTAACTGAAACTGAATTTTAATCATAAACCCATTTCATCGAAGTCGAACAACATTTCTGTTGAGTAGAAAAAGCAGACCGACTATGAAAACTTATTTGTCATGGTCTAGCGAAGAAGAATTTTAAGAGCTCCTCTGTTTCCAAACTAAACATTACACCAGCCTAAAGAGAGTCTCACAGTCCTAGTACAGTTCAACTTGAAATAACAACTTGGTAGAGCATTATGAGCAAAGATTTGTATTAGCATTCTCTTAAATTGTAGGTTATGTAGTAATACCTCAACTATTAAAATTTATAAAGGGAACAGGACGTCTTCGCCTGCTCCTTCTCCTTCTCCTTCGAATTAAATATTCTATCTGTCCCTCTGCCTTCTTCTTTTTTAACGTTAATCGGTCGGAGTCAGAACATGAGAAAATAATAAAGAATTTCTTCTTCTATCCCAATGCCATAATTTCATTATATACTTATAGCGCCATGTCCATGTTATAGCAACACGTATGAACAACATTCCCTAAATTATCGGAAATTTCTAGGTATATTTAGTTGGGAGATTAAAAAGCAGATTTGCAGAGATTTCGTAGTGGACACGTACGGTGGCTGTCTGAAAAATTTCCCATGTCAAAAAGTCAACTACGTAGTTGGCCAGTTTTGTTGTGTCTCCTCGTAAGAGCAGAAGTGCCGCTTAGACAGACAATATATCGTTGGTTGGTATACATGTTAATCAGGAGGAGGAGGAGGAGGAGGAGGGGGAGGAGGAGGAGGAGGAATGTCGCGTGAATACAGAGCAGAGGTGGGCGCATAAACAAAGCAACGCAACTGGATTTGTGTTTTTTTTTTTTTTTGCCATACTCTTGGTACTCTTGAATTTGCTATAATTGAGGCGTTTTCATGGCTTATTAATCCTATGAAAAAGTTCGCAAAAATTGTCCAATTTTATAAAATGTTCCTGCTATTGGAATATTTTGACCATTCAAGTACGATTCTCTATACTATATTTGCCCGTACTTCATATCGTGACGATCAAATTTGATTTCAAGGAAAAAATAACAAGCGACTAAACGAACGAATGTTAAATCCTTTCAGCGAATTTTTTTTTTGTTTTTTTTTTTGTGTTTTTATTTTTTTGAATACTGTACATAATGGAAAGGTCTTTAGTGTGTTGTTTAAAAATGAAAGGGAATTTATGTTATTCGGCTTAGGCCATATTTTAAAGTACTCACCGTCTACTCATACGTATACGTATATGTAAATAAATGGTAAATGTTGTGTACATACTTAGGAGGCAGTGTACGACTTGAGTAAATGGTTTTTAGTTGTCGTTATGTTTGTCAATTGTTACCAGAGAGTTACGAGATTTATTTCGGTTTTATTAAAACTTTAGCTGACAAGCATCAACAGATAGATCGAAAATAGGACGAAGTCGATTGAGATGAAAAGGCTACGCGCCACCCCTCCGAAAATATGTTTCACATTTCATAGAATCATCGGGAACTGACATTCGGACTTGACTCCCATGGTACTCTTCAATATTCTCATTTATTATTATTATTATTCATTTAGTTAAAGGAATAAATTGTAAGACTAAAGTCGTATTGTCTCTATTGAAAACTCTACCGCACTTGAGATTTGAATCCACGACCATTGAGTTGTTACTCGAGATTCTTCGGCTTCGGCCACTCAGGCGTTTGAAGACTATTTTCTAGCTACTTTTGAATGATAGTTTAGTCGTAGGCAATTTTTAATCACCTAATAATGGAAGAGCTTTGTAGTGGCTTTACGTAAGTATATCTGTCCGTCTGATGTCTGTTAACGAGTCGTTTTGCCGCAATATTTGAAATATTTTAACGAAATACGGAAAACTAACATATTTTGCTCTAAGGAAGAATCCTTTCGAAAACGTATGGGATCAGATCACTTTTCCAATCACTCCACATCTAATGCTAATGTTATTTGGAAAAACTTTGTTGTTTTGAAAATTTTTCAACAAAAATCGAATAGTTACAGTACTTTAGTACACAAACTGATGAGAAAAAATTTGGATCAGATATATAACAATTTGCTACTACCACTAGGAAAATTTAGGCTTCTATATGTCAGAACAATTTTATTTTGAATACTTTATGAAGGAAATTAATTACCAAATGCAGGCAATGTAAGTGTAACTTTTGGCCTCCACCTCATGTCAGGGTTCTTAGCGAAAGGGAGAATTTGTATGCCGGCAAAATTAGATTTTTAATGCTTTATGACGAAAATAGATGAAGGAAATGTAGAATAATTTGCAAGAAAAATTAATTTTTCTAAAATTTAGATCCTGTCAGTTTACATTTTGCTCACTGCCGCCTACCTTTACACAGGTAAAATTTATAATTCTTGGTATTTATACATAGTTTGCTATCATCCATAAGATGTTCATTATTTTAGGCGAAATAGTGTAGAGCGTTTAAAGATCAACCTTGACCGATCATAACGTTTTTACTTGTTTTAATACTAACGGATGGCTAACGAATTCAGCCATAAACGAATCAAAAATTTTCTGATATACATTTCGTATTGTGAAGTTGCCATGGATGCTCTCTCTCTCTGTATACGCTATACGCTATACGTTATACGCAATGGAAAATGCTAACCACATTTTTGAAACGATTTACGTACGGGTATGTTAAAGTGTAGCAACACACACTTTCTATATACCTGTGTAAGTGTATATTAATGTGCATATATATACAGTTGGGAAGGGAATGGAGGAGAATAAATAAAAGTGGAATACAACAACAACAACAACACTCAAAATGAAAATATTTGTAAATTAATACAAAATATATGAAATGAGAGAAAAGTGTACGCGGCGCGGTGCGGTGCGGTGCGGTGCGGTGCGGTGCGGTGCGGTGCGGTGCGGCGCGACTTAAATCGAATGTTTTGATATCAAGCATTCATTTAATCAATAACACTTCAAAGAGAAATTACATTCGCTTTATATTTTTATTTTCCTAATTGTCGTCACTTTAAATATTTTCCTTTTGATTACTTTTTTCTCAGAAAGAACGCAAAAAACAAAAAAGCGCAAAATGTTATATAAAAATTAATTTCTCCTCTCTCAGCAAAAGTAATATTGCAACAAATGTCGGTTATCGATGATCTTTCATTTCACAAAGTCATCGTGGCTGCTTAGCAACAACTTAGTAACACATTTATGGAACGCGCCTTCCTTTGGCAGATACATGTGGTGATGCGGTGGCTCACATTTATTGCAGATAGATGTTCGAATAAGAGTAACACAATATGTGTACACTTTTGTGGCTGCAATGCCGTCTAATTTACATGATTTTGCGTTTAGTTTAATTAGTTATGGGTTCGCTCGCGGTCATACAGGCGACCAGTCGTGGAAAGCAAGAAAATACTTTTATCTTCCAATTATCACTTACGTTGCGCGAGTTGCAGCTTACACAGACGACCGACCGTCGGTAGCGAGAAGCAAGAAAACACTTTTATCCTCCAATTATCCTTTACGTCATCACAAATGCTTAACTTCCCCACCGAGCTACTTTTCTTGCCAATTTTACATAACATGTTTCAGCGATAGAACGAGATAGCACTATATTTTTAGATTTTGCTACGCTATAGTCTATTGTTCAAGGTAATGAATGTCTTTTTTCTACCACTTGACAACCGCTTGGTTGCTGGGGAAAGAACGGAACATCTTTTTGTGTCATTTCTCTACCATGTCCACCAACACAAATGCACATTCGCGTGTAAGTAGATTTTCTTGCTAACTTTTCGAAACACGTTTCGACGGTACAACATCTCTTATTAACCCCTTAACCACATCTAAATGAACTTTTTCGAACGTTTTGCGAGGTATTAAAATGTTTACAGCGGTAATGTTTAGCATATAGAAAGTCAGTCCAAATAGAAATGCCGGCCATCTTTGCTTTACATTTTTGCTTTTTTTTTTTTTTTTTTTTTTTTTACATATGAGGAGTAAGCTTTCGGATCGTGTTAAATGGAAAAAATGTAAGTAATAATCTCTGTTATAAGACTCAAGATTTGTTTAATATTTCAAAAAATTCCAAAAGGAATTCATTACTAGAAGTAAAACCATGAGATAAGGGACATAGAGAAGCCGTCGATTATTTTCACATTTTTCTATATTGCATTCGGAATTGCTAAGCGCGTTACCTGACTACTACTGAATTTCATCGGACGAAGTAAAAGAATTTTACTACAAAAACAAAGACAAAAAATAATTTGTTTGAATTAAGGCACATCAAGTGGACGAATGGACGGAACATGGGTAAATTGTCGCACACACATCGCACAAGTATATCTTTGTTCCATGCATTACGAGCAAATGATAGACGTAATCTACTTGCTGCTGCAATGGATACAAAAACAAAACCAAGCCTTATTTGCAAAAGCAATAAATTACTTGCAATATGCGTGTGCACACACAAGTAAACAGCATCAATCGTTTGATCATGTATGTGTCCGCAAGAGTATAAAAAGATGGACACTATTTTCGTACATAAACATTGCGAACGTGGAGAAGCGCCAAAAATAAGTTAGTTTTTAAGATTTTTTTTTATTTTTCTATAAAACAAAGTTTCAACGGAACGACACAAATCGAGAGCAAAAAAAAATAAAAAATAAAAAAAAATAAAAAAAAATAAAAAATAAGAAAGAAAAAGCAAAAAACAGATAACAACTGTTGTCATGGTACAGAAAGAATATTAAATAAAAATTAAATTGACCAAAGCTGGTCAAAATACCACTGCATACATAACACAGACACATATGTCTGGACATGCAGTGTTGATGTCGATGATGATGATGATGATGATGGTAACAAGTTTAGAAAAAGTCAAGCAACAATTTAATAGAATGGTGAGACAAGAACCACTAACAAACAATTACAAAGAGACAGATGCACAAAAATCCAGCAAAATTAAATTTTCTTATCTCTTTAGATATCTTTTTGTTTTTGTTTTAATTTTTTTTTTTTTCTGAAAATTTTTTCAAAAAATGAAAACTTTATTTAATAAAATGAAATGAATGAATTTTTTTCGTTGAAGGCAGTCTTATATATGGAAATGGAAAAGGAACGTAAAGGAAGTAAAAATAATACCCACGAATATGTTTCAATTAGTCGACCTTCACTATTTTTGCAATGAAACCTTAGATGACTTTATGAGACAAGTAGAAGCGAAAAAGCTGGGCTGCAGATCGATATTATGTCAAACTATTTCACTATTGAAGGTGTGAGTATTTGGAAAACATGTGCATGGAATTTTATGTATTCGTTCGGTATTCGGTATTTCTCGATCATTATTAAAAAGGGGCGTGAAAATAAGTGATTCGTTTATTTTTAAGAAAATGTAGTTTTCTTAGCGACATTTTTTGAATGCCAAGACTTAAATTGCTTTACAGTTATATTAGCCTCCCCTTCAAATTGTGATGTACTCGCCTACAACGAGGCATGGCCAAACACAGCATACAACTTTCTATAAAAGTTGACTTGATCATTATTGCCCATGGTAGTGGGAGTCAATTGGGTGAAGAGAAACTAAGTTTACTTGGATCATGAAACGCTCTATGGTCGCCCGCCGTCATTTTACCAGCAATCGATATTCGTTTTCGTTAAGCAAATACTTCGTCAGATTTGTTTATGCCTGTGTTTAGCGGACCAGTAGTGCACAGTAACTTTACTCCTCTGTGTCACTTCCCACTATCGCTTTACTTTATTTCTCATGTTAACCTTAAGATAAGTTCTAGAAAAGAAGAAATCGGCGACTCATTCAAAACTGGGTGTGAACTGGGTGTTGAACTGGGTCCCTTGAAGTGAAGTTCCCCTATCCAGCAGACAATTTCAAGAGAAGACCTTGCTTTTGATTTTAAGTATTTTCAGCCTAAAACTATACTTTCCTATCCGTATTTTAAGTATATATCTATGTATGTAGTTATAAACTGTGTTGCTTTCTTATGTAAAAACATTTGTAGAGTAATCTTATTATACTCGTTATAGAATTTATATTTTATTTTCTATTTTTCTTTCTTCTGCCGGTTTTTGTTATCTTTTCTTTTTTTTTTATATTTTCATTTGCTATATGCTTACTATCTATCTAGTTAGACGTCTATTATTTTCCCTCAAATGTTCTAATGTTTTATCATTTCACATTGTGCTCATATATATATATATATATATATATATGAAATATTTTGTTGTTCTCGGAAACCAACATATATTGCAGTGTTTATCGTCATTAAAATTAATTAAAGTCAAAATGGCAAGAAGGATTATGTTATGTGGTTTTGCTCTATAAAATTCCAAATGTAAGAATGTGCGTGTCAAAGTCGATCCATTGTACGTATATATTATATATATGCGACGAATGAGGGAGTGAAGATTCTTACGCTAAGACTAGGCACACATGCTACCATTAGATAATTGCCTTTTCGTTTTATTCGGCATTAAGCACAAACTTATCGAAGTCATATAGTATAAGGGACCACGAAGATATTATTAAGAAATCATAGAAAATTTGAAATGAAAACCGGAAACGGGAAAATGAAGAGTGCGGTTGAAATGAAACATAACTGAAAGCATAGCTTCATATAATAGTTTCCTCTTAATAAAAAAGCAAAACGAAGAAGACTTTGTGCAGTACTAAAAAACAAGTAAAAACCCTATAGTTAGGCACGGCCATCACCCCACACCTACCCATATATCGACTATTAAAAGTAACACGTTATATGGAAAGTGGGCGGAAGAGTTGTCCAAACCGAACCGTTTTCAATAGTGTTCGTCCTTGGCCCTTGAAACTTCCGTTATAAATAAATTGAACCCCTTCAGCGACTGTAGAATCGGCGATCCGGCCTTGATGAAACTTAACGCCAAGAGCAATGAATTTTTATTGATTTTATGTCCTAAACGTGTCCACATTTGCAAGAGACTGCATGATCAACGCCAAATCGCCCTCTAGTGCCTCTAAGTTGACGTTGCGACTGATGGAATGCATGTGACGCTTGACCACATTGAATGAATTTTAATCAAGATCTTAAAAATGATGTCGATTGCACCGTTAAGTAGAAGATTTTAATTAACATTAAAATGTAAAACTAAGAGAGCAAATACTGCGAAATAAGCTCGCAAAGCGGACAAGAAGTAAAATAAACAAAAAAAAAAAAGGAAATAAAAGCCTTTATGAATGAATGGGTGCCATACTTATTAGACTATGCTTGTGTATATACATAAATTTATTAAAAACGATCATTTCGCTATCGCTCTCAAATCGGTTTCTCTACATCTTATCCCAGTTGTAAAATTGATCCAAAATTTGCCATTTCTCCCTTCGGTACGCCTTCTATTTTCCGTCAAAACTAATAAGATTCTCTTAATGATTTTATACTTGGGCGAAAAAACATCTTCCCTGCTCTCTTCCTTCCGTTCGTTTATCGTCTTTTTCTTAGCCGCTATGTATAATCTTTATTTATGCAGTTAGAACATCACAATTAATTGACTGTTGTCAGCACACTTCTCCGTATAACGTATACGTTTTCTTGTTTGTTTGTTTGTTTTTTTTTTTTTTTATTTTCTTTTAATTTCTGTCTTGTTTTTGTTTTTTTTTTTTCTTTAGTTAGGTTTTCTATTTTAATGTGTTTATGTTGCGCAAACAACTTTTAATTGGATAATCTTTCTTTTCTTTATTCTTGCTTGTGCTCGCATTAACCCATATATTAACACATATATATACAAATGTGTTTATGCAAAAAAAAAAAAAAAAACTCACACACACACACACACACACACACACACACACACACACACACACACACACACACACACACACACATAAAAAAGATCAAGAGGCTAAAGAAAAATGAAATTTATTTGCATACACATACATACATAAAGGCATATATAACATATGGATATAAGTACATATATATATATATTGAGGGATTGCAAAAGTTCGAGAGCCCGATTTGAAAAAAGTCAAGGCTTTTTCGCAGACGTTAAGGTGTAGGTTAGATTTACCCTTTGGATAAAGCATTAATGTCCCGCTTTCATTTATTTACATAGCTTTTAATGATTAAAGTCAACCACTTCCGTAACAACTAGTTAATCAATGACCTCTTCAATGACAACCCGGGCATTACACTTCACCAAAACGCGAACAAAATGTATTATCGAAGTCGGAAGATCACGCAAAGCGGATAAATTGTTTTCACCTGTCATGAGGTTGCGAGCATAATGCACCCAAACGTCTAAAATATAAAGATCGCGCCTATTAAATTAGCGTTCGTGGGTTAAAATCTCTGCATGTAGCATATCGTAGTGAGCGATCAGTTGTTGAAGGCATAACACTGACAATTGGGCATACGTCCGCTATGCTGCGACCAATGCCTATCTCTTTCCCTTTCCTCAGTTATGTTAAAAAAAAGGAAAAAACCCGATGTCTTAAGTAAAATTTAATTTTCCGTTTTGTATACTAACCTAACCTACAAATTGATTTAAAGAAATTGGTTACTACTAAGGGCTATGTTGTCTGCTTAGATGATAAGTTTCAAGAGTAACTGTTTTTGCCATTTCCGAAAATCGTGCGTAGGAAATTTTGCAATCACTCAATAATTTTTGTATTACTATATAGTTGTGTTTATATATATATATATATATATATATATATATATATATGTGTGTGTGCATAAAAAAACCTAAGAGTCGCTTTATGAAGCTATTTTATTTGGTAGCATTCCTAGCATTACTAACAATTTCTATACTAAAAACACTTATATTACATTCACACACAAATTTTCGCCTTTTTGTACACGTTTTGCTAAGCAAGAAGTTTTTTAATTCATAAAATTTTTGTTGTTGTGCTAGTTTTCACATTCTTTGGGTAACACAAAGGATATGCCCTAAAGATCTCCTACATATATATATAGTTCGCATATTTTAAATTAGTGTAAGATTCTAAATCGATTTAATTCGAGTTTTTACATCGCGCCCAAAAGGTGCGACCAATCGTTTGTTTTTAAATTGAAATTTTGCACCTACGTCCTTGTCCTTGTTTGCAGTCTACATATTTTACTTCAAGCTCTAAGAGAGCCTACCTCTGTAGCTAAGAAATAAACTATAGAAATTACGCTGCAATATTTATTCGAGTGTAGTAAAGAGGAAAAAAAATCAACTCTCTCTCCCTAAGTCCAAATATTAAGAAAAACTATTTAGGGTACAAATCTCAGGTTTTCTAATCTTTTGCTATTACTATTGAGTTGGGACGTGGGCTTCATCTGAAAATGAGACAAAGAGATACTTCAAAATTTTTAATAGTTCAGTTATAATAAATCCTTTCACTTTTTTAAACCAAATTCAAGGCTACTGCCTCAGTTTTAGGGAAGATAAGCGTGATATTATCCCTCGTCATCTTGGGACGATATTAATTATTCGTCCCAAGATGTCCGCTTTTTTGAAACCAGGGAGACGTGGAAAGATGAAAATAATAATTCCGCCAGACTTAAGCGGCTTTCCGATTATATATTCTATTGTACACCAATAACTCAAGTGGCAGGAATCGTCGTGAAACAACTGTTAAATTTTGACTTAGTAAGCGCATGTGATCTGCATTCGCACACGCATAGCTAAAAATCTCAAAAACCTTTCAATATGTTGACCACGACTTGTAAGAGATGCCAGTTGGAAACTTATGAAAATATATATTTTGTTTTAAAGTTAATATAACCCTAAGAAGAAGTTCAACAAGCAATCGGCGTCACATCCTATACATCCTATGTAAAGCCACGATTTTCATAACAATAACGTATTATCCGCCTTGGGGGAATGTAATTGTAGGTCTTTACCTAAGGAATGTGGCGGTCTCCGTTTTAAGGTATATTTGCTTCCAGTCAAGGTTAACAAAAATCTGGATCATGAAAAAAAAAAAATGAAGAGGAGAGAATACTTCGTTTAAGTTCTACTCCAACATGCCTTTACAGCTCTCTTTGTAGCTTGTAAGAACAAAAAAAAAAAGAAAAGTTAACTTGAAGTACTGGCATTCATAACTAACATAAACTTTCATTCATGTGTGCACAGATTAGTGTCTTCTAATTACATCTAGGAAAGTGTTTTTCGCATTAAAATACTTTTCTTGTGAAAGCGTATAAAATATTTCGCTTTCTCTTTTATATTAAATTTTATTTAATTAAAAATTTTTTTGAATATAATTTTTGAATATTTTGAATATAATTTAATAAAATAAATTCGTTTTTCTGGTGGATCCATTCACTTAGCTTTAGCTTGTAATAAAGAAAATTCTATAATCAAAGAAACCGAGCAAATTAAATATGAAGGCGGAAATTTGGTAATGCGTCATCAATCATTAGGAGGAAACTTTTCTCCAAATAGGGCTTTAGTTATAGGTTGACTTTTGAACAAAAGTGCGCCCGGGCCCGTATTGCGACACCCTACCCTGAAACATTACTCAAGTCGAATATATTATTTTCAGCGATATTCTTCCCCATAACTCACACTGGTCTCAATCAGCGGCTTAGACGTCAGTCCTAGCAGAGCTTTTTCTCCTATAACTTAGCAACACTTAACTGGAATATACTACGATTCTCTGATTTATTCACCACATTTTTTCCTTATAATTGTCCTGATAATGGTTTCAATCAATGGCTAATTTTCTCTCTTCTCTTAAACCAATACCCAACAAATCGAGTCTTTTGTGTTGAAAACATCAGATGTCCTTTCGACGCATAATACTCGTTTTGTTGCAAGAAAAAAAGACGTAGAGAACATTCTGAGCAACAATCTTTTTTATCATTTTCACACAATCGGACTGCACCGGCCTCAATTTACACAAAATTGAGAAGTTCTTTAAGACTTACATGTATTCTTAGAATGCTAGGTGTAATGGAAATGCGCGAATCTCCTAACAATAATCATAATAAGCCACCACAAAAAAAAAAAAAAATAGCTGACACAGCCAAACCAATTTTTAGTGGTGTTGTTCATATTTAAGATCGAGTTTCCATTCTAGTTAAGTTCCCTATGTCTAAGTGCGGTAAGATAAGAGTGTTCCACGTTTCGTGCTTTTAAAAATTTTCAATGGAACTAAATTAGTTAGCTCCAAATTCCACTAGGTTGCCATTTGTCGTGTGCCAAAAAACGTGCACTAATTCCTTGCGTAATAATTATTTTTTTTATATTGCACTTGGTTTTTGTAACTGATATCTACAACGGTTTTATGAAGGAAATGCGATTGTAAAAGTATATTATATATACGGACAACGAAATTTAAAATGTAAACTATATTCTCGGACATGAGTTGTCATTTTGCAAAAATAAAACATCAATTAATTTTAGAGAATATCCTCTCAATTCGCGACGATAGCTATTGAAAATTACACTTTTTATAATCTAATAGACCGGATATATATTTTCACTTTGCACACACATTTCCTATTTGACCAGTACCGTTGCGTTTTACTTACTTTAAGTTTCTTAACATTTCCACTACACCGAAATTCCGCAAATCAAACTAATTATTTAATTTTTTTTTTTTTTTACAAATTTTTTTTTTGTTTTTTTTGTTTTTATATATATTTGTTTTTATATTTTTCTTTATCATTTTGTTTTTTGTTTTTTTAATAAAATTATAAACTTATAATCAAAAATCACTTAAATTTAAACAAATCTCTAAACGTTTACGACACACGTACCTTCAATTTTATATAAAAACAAATTTAAATCGATATGCATTCAGAGAAAGAATTTTCATTTCTCTCTCTCTCTGTCTCTCTCTCTCTTTCTAATTATTCTGTCTCTATGTAAATTGTGTGAGAATTTCTTGCTTTTTATTGTTTTCTAAAAACATACAAGCAATATTTTTCAAAAGAAAAAATAATAATAAAAAAAAAAAAAAAAAAAAAAAAAAAAAAAAAAAAAAAAATTTAGGTATAAATAAACTGAAAACGTAAACACGAGAATCTTTGCTGAAAACAGAGAAATTCGAAATATGCTTCTGTGTGTGGAAATGTTGTATTGCGTTGAGAAAAGTTTGCTGTTCGCTGTCGATACAAGCAAACCATCCCCCCGCCGTTCCACAGGCACACATACTTATATATAAACATATATATATATATCTATATATATGTGTACAAATATATATTGAACGATCTAATAGAGAGTATTCTTCTTTCTCGGTTTAAAAACAAAACAGAACCAAAAATACAAAAAAAAAATAAAAAAAAAAAAAACAAAAAAAAAAAACAAAAAACACTTAAACAATCAAAAAAAATTTAAAAA
>KK502975.1:33192-48263 GCA_000688735.1 Glossina austeni | reverse complement strand
TTTCTGTTTTCTGTTTTCTGTTTATGTGTGTATGCGTTTTTTGTGAGTGTGTAAGGTGTTACTAGTGTCTAGTATGAGTTTATGAGGAGGCAGCTTTGGCTTTTGATGCGCTCTTGCGACCTTCATTGTTCAGACCGGCTAAAAGTTCACTTTTGCGGATGCTCTTCAAATCCAAATCGCCATAGTAGTCTTCACTGTAATGTAAAGGTATTTTTTTTCGTTTTTATTTTAGGTAAAAGGTCTAGGATGATAGGATGTTTTTTCTTGCCAAGCAAAAAAAAAAAAAAAAAATACAAAAAAAAAATACAAAAAACACTTAAGCAATCAATATAAATGTAAACAAACAGGCAATAAAGTATGCAAAACATACAGCAGAACAAATAAATACAATAGAAAGCATTCACTTTAATTATGTAAATTGAAAGAAAATAGCTTTCCCGATAGTGAAGCGCACAAGCTTAGTTTTGTAATAAAATATATATATATTCAAAAATACATTCGAAATAGTGAAATTTCCAAACAGTTGTGAAATGTAATGAAGGAATGGACATATATTCAACATAGGGCTCAAGCAACCAACACCTTTATATGTAGAATGCATAAATATCTACAGCATGTATTTAAATTTTAAATACATTTTCATAAATGCGTTTACATTTTTATATGACTATGATATATGAGAAGAAAAAAAGAATTTTTTTCTTTACTTACCAGCCGGGAACATCTTCGGGATCTTCACAGTTGCCGGTGCCATCACCATCACCAATCTTGAATACTGTACCAATGGGGCAACCATACTCACGAGCTACACCCTCTAAGCAAATGTAATATTTACGGCAATCTTCAGGGTGAGCATGTCTTGAGAATGAACCAGTATTGGCCAATTCACCAGCTGCAGGGCAAGAGAAACCATTGGCAACTTCTGCAAAAATCGAATTAGAAAAAAATTCATTTAAATTTTTATTAAATTTAATTCAAAATATTGTTTACATATATATATATATATATATATATATATATATATATATTTATTTTTTCTTTTTTGATGTCCGAATATATGATATACATCTACAATATTGCACTTTCTATTTGTTATTAAAAATTGTACAGCTAGTCTTAAAAAATACAACGTTTTAGTATGAATTTTGAAAGCATACGTATTATAACGCCACATACTACTTATAGGTGGACTTACGAAGCGTTTTTCTCAATAAGCGACAATAACAGCTATCTATGTATGATATCTCTTGCAAATGAACCTGATTTTGAGTCACCACTTAATACCCTATTTTTGAGGTCAACTTAAGCCTCAAAGAAAACGTCCTTTTTTTGGACAGTTTTCAAAAGTCACAACAACAATTAACAAACATCTATTAAAATAATTAATAATATAGTTTCACATATTTTTAAAAATGTAAGCCATATCTTCGGACAATCGAATTATATTATTTAACATAATTTACCTTCATTTCGGCATTCGGGCACTTGATCAGCCCACATACAAACGCGAGCATCGCGATCGTAAGCCAAACCGGGAGAACATTGATATCTAGATGGTTCACCGTTCCAGCAGTTCCAGAAGACATCACATTTATTCTCATCCGGGAAGATACCATACAAACGAGAGCAATGAGGAGTCGAAATTGGTGGTTCTGTGTATACATAAAATGTCGTAAATAAAATAAATTTTCTTTATATTCAATATTTTCATAGCTGATTCTCACCCAATTGTGTACGATCTCCGCAGTCAACATTATGCAAATAGTCACAATTTTCAGTTAAATATTTAGGATCCGAAGCATCAAATGCCAAACCATTGCCGCAAGTTTTCAATTCAGCCACATTGTTATCGCATTTCCAATATTTATCACAGGATATATCGTGTGGATAAAATCCAAAATCATCGGGGCATTTAAAGTTATCCTGGGCAACAGCTGCAAATACAGAATTTGAAAATAATTAGTTTCATATGAAGCATCTTTTATACATATATATATATATATATATGTATTTTTTTTTTTTTTTTTTAATTTTCTTCTTTTTGTAATTACATTAAAACATTATTTTGTAATTACTATTATGAAATATTAATAAATAAAAATCAAATAACGACGTCAAACCTAATTAAAATTTGCATTATAAACTATATCATCGTCGCTTATATAACGCCACTACGCTAACATTCAATTAATTAACAAAAAAATGATACACTACGCGGTATGTATGTATATGTATGTATATGCATATGTATGTCATATGCGTAGTAGTAGTAGTAGCAGTATATGAATGAGTAATAATTGAACAACAGAAAAGTGGCATCCGTTAAATATGAAATCCATTTATAGATTAATAATGTATAAAATCCAATTGTTTGCGTTGTTTGTTGTTCTTATTATTGTTGTCACCATTCTATAGTTGCTGTGAGAATCTATCAATGCATTATTAAATAGCGTGTCAATATTATTATTGTATTCTCCGCTGCCGTCGATATCATTGCTACTACTGTCTAACTGAGAGCGCTGTAATTGCAATTACCATCATCATCGTAATGATTAAATATTGAATAATTGAAGAGTATTGATGATGATACCAATTGCTTTTGCAAAGCCCATAATTGTTTAATTACAATTAGAAGCGTCATGATGAGATGATGAGCCTGCCGCCTCCCAGGGAAATTTTAAGGCGATCACAAAATAACAGCAGCATAAAATGCATAAAATGCGGAATGAGAGAAAGCAGTCGATGTTTACTTTTAGAATGAAATGGAAATAGAAATGGAAATGGAAATGGAAATGCGCCCTTTAGGGCATTGCAAAACAAACAAGAACATTGTAGCGACCTACGTCACGATAGCTAACATAATTTTTCATATACATTTTTGCTATAGCGAGACTAAATCTGCGTAGGGCTGATTGTATGAGAAGACGTTCAGGAATTTGCCCCCCATTCGAATCAAATTTTTTACATCAATTTCGATATATCGGGATACTGGTAGTACTCAACAATTTTTACCGAGAAATTCTGAAAATTGTACTTTTTTCAAGTAACGATTTTCTCAAAATGAGGCATTATAAGGGGAGGGGTCATCTGTTCATCCTGGGGTCAACAGGCGAGACTGCACTAAATTTTATTAAAACAACTCAAACGTTCGAAGGTAGTACGAACATAGAAGTACTTGCGCAGGCATCACACGAACGGACGGACCATTTTAAATTGTACGGTATAATAAAAAGTGAGTCTATTTTAAGTTCTGCCGGATATTACAAACAACATCCACGCAAATTATATATTCACCTTACAAAAGCGATGTAGACGTAGGGTATAATTTGTTGATTTGGAAACAATTACAATTCAGTTCACTTCAATTCACTCTCTACACTTTTGTTAGATAATAATTTTAGCAATTGTATTATTATTACTATTACTATAATTAATTTAGCCAGAGTAATAAAATTCTATAACTTAATTAACCAATAAAAAAAAAGGAAAAGTGCTACTACAAAGAGTTACGATTCAAATTTGAAGTCAATCGATCGAACATTTAACCAAGCAAGCTCGAAGAACATAGATTCGCTATACTTCCCGTAGTACTACTAAATTTGAAGTCAATTGATCGAACATTTAACGAAGCAAGCTCGAAGANAAATTTGAAGTCAATTGATCGAACATTTAACGAAGCAAGCTCGAAGAACATAGATTCGCTATACTTCCCGTAGTACTACTAAATTTGAAGTCAATCGATCGAACATTTAATCAAGCAAGCTCGAAGAACATAGATTCGGTATACATCCAATTCTCTTTTTACACGATTTTTTTTACACGAATCTGATTTAACACGTTATTTTTTATAAATTATTTAATGAATTAAAATGTGTAAGCACGAAATAAATTAAGTGAACTCTACCAAGAACTTTTTAATATTCTTTACACCTAATTCTCTTTCTACACGTATTTTCTGGGAACGTATCTATCGTGTAAAAAGAGAATTAAGTGTACTTCAGTACAAAGAAAGACTTTTCCTCTTCGCTCTCATAAATTCCACTCTCGTTGCCATTTTTCAATATTTAATATAATAATATGTTTGTATGTATGTTGTCTAATTTCTGTATCGAAGCGAGTGCTATATAGAAAAATGATCAAAAATACTAATATTCGTGTGAGTTTCGAGGGAATGCAACAATAAAGCAATTTGCATAAAATGAAATCCTTGAGGAGTTTTTACTTCCTTGACACTAGGCTTGAACCCACCCACAAAGACTATCTACGCCGTGAATCTACGCGTCAACTCTAACTCCGACGATAGTAACCGATGGACCGTTGAAACGAATTCGCTGTAGTCGATTTAATGTTTCACTGAATACGTTCCTAGCAAACTTGTCAAGCACGCTAGCGAAACTCTCGGTAAGCAATAGTTAAGACTGAAGAATATATAAAATTTAAAAATTAAACATCCTTTCTATTGCATGTTGTTAGATAATCGAAAACGTATTTACAAACACACAAACACACACACATATACATACATATATATATATAATATATATACATACACATAAAGGATTTGGCTTTTGCGGAATACAATCAACCAGAAAAGCCACAGTAAAGTAAGTGTTGAATTGCAAAATAAATAAAACAAAAAATAAAAAAAATAAAAAAAATAAAAATTGTGCAAAATAGCTCTAACCAGAATGTGTGCTACTAACTAAATTACAACTAATAGTAAATATATAAATATATAAATATATAAATATATAAAAAAAAAAAAAAACGACCACTCCTTTTTTCACACACACATACATGTTTATAACTTTGCAAAAAGAGTTGTACGAAACTAACTAACTAAACACACAAGAGCGTATATATGCATATAATACGGTCTGCCTGCCTGTGTATATGATTTAAAAACTGGTACCGTTTTACTGGTATTATTTTGACAAAAATTTGTTTGTAAAAACTTTTCATTCTACGACTTAATTGTATGTATTAAAATAAACAACGACCGAGTAAAAGTTAAAATTGCCCTCGATTAAGACTCAACGAAAGGAAAAGGTACGCTGTAAATAAATTTAAATATTTATGAACACACTTTTTGATAACAATTTTTTAATATATTTTATAAAAGAATCATTTTATGATTTATTGAAAAATTTGATTTTCTCTCTCTCTCTCTCTCTCTCTCTCTCTCTTACCACAAATTATTATAATAAAGTTAGTAAACTATTGGGTGGGATTAGCTGGCTTAGAAGCTCTAGTCTTCTAGTATTCTCTGTGTAAATAAACTTTGGCGGCATACAATCTAAGCCGTTCTTTGCCAACATCGAAGGTATCAAAAGCGCATAATCTTCTCAAAATTGTAAATATTTGAAAAGCTTTAAAAAACCGCAAAGTGTTTGTTATTTCCGCTCTTCCCAAGGTATAATCATCAGTTCTAACATAAAAACTAATGTTCGTAGGAATTTTGTTTGCAATTAAAATTTTGGTTTTGTAAATCCCAGTAAAGAGAGTTCATAACCCTATCAAGCAAGCGCACTTCAAGTCCACATAGTCATCCATACCGTAATTTACAAGACGCTATCGCGCAACTAATTTATTTATGTGATTAATGGAAAACTTCGTTCTTCCTCCTTCGTTACCTTAATGGAGGATTGTTAGGCTAAGCTTGTTAAGCTAGCTTAAGCTGCTTTTGTAAGTGGCGTGACATTCGTTTAGCTATACCCTTTTTACTTGTCTCTTATTTACCCTAACCTCATAAATACGTTTTCCTTTCTCCTCGGAGAGGTTGTTCCTTCACATCCATCCTTTAACTGTATGCCCATAGAAAATTGTTTTTTTTTTTTCGTCTTCATCTGTTACTCTGTTACGTTTTAAAGCGCACAAAATAATTTTTCTTTCAATTAATTATAATAAGAAGAACTTAGATGATAGATTTTATGATTTGAATACTTTCGCACACCTGATGAGGAATAAACCTAAAAAAACCACTCAGTGGTGCTCGCTTTGTACGTGGAAAGGGCATAATCAAAGAAAAGCACAGAAAGCAGGCAGAGGGAGGGGAAAATAATTGACTTATTACTCCCTTTGAAGACGGCATTCATGAAACATCCCAGATTATCTTAGGCATCTCTTGATTACGTTTTCAAATAACTTTGACTTGTCAAGTGAAACAGAGGAGTTCCTTAACAATGTAAGACAAATTTCTTTACCTAATTAAGTAAGTGGTCGCGCTACCTTCTGAATTTTTTTTATTACCATTTTTACTTCATCCCTTAAACATTCAAGAAAGGTCTCCATCCAAAGGTTTCACGGTATGAGTGATCGAATTACTTGGCGTAAAAAAGACAATTTTTTGAGTGAAACCACTGCATAAAACTGTTTTTCGAAACTATGTTTTTTTAAGAGATGTCGAGTTCAATTCTCAATAGATTGGCCTTTTCAAGTCTTCAACCGTACCTTAAGAGGTCTAATGAAGATCGGAGAATATTTCTTTCGCAGTTACTTTAAATGATGATTTCATATAGCGATCGTGATGAAATTGATATTGAAGGTACTCTTCAAGAATGTTCTCAGAGCCTTCTTTTAGACAGAAAATTTTGCCCTATGCTGCTAAAAAATCTCTTTTAAAACGCTGCTTATCTTTCGTAAGCAAATTTGAGAACAATGAACAACAAATGCTCGCAAGACCTCGTCGTTGCTTTTTATTGAGGAAATTGAGAAATTTACGGTAGAATATTTTTGAGAATGTATATAGCAGCCCAAAGATCGGTCATGTTTCAAACTTTGATTTTTCTCTTACTTCCCAAAAAGTTTTCATTGTTTTTCGAAAATGATTTTTACCGCCTGAACAACATATTTGTTTTTATTTTATTGCTTTTTTGGACATGATTTTGTCGAACATACGGCTTTACTTTTTCGTTATCCACAATTTAGGAGAATGAAAAAAAAAAAACAACTCTTTTGATATACCAAACAAGCCACTGGCCGTCGTTGAATTTATTGATAAACCCTACATACAAACTATTGTTTATGTTGACATTGCGAAATGCTCTCAACAAAATCAACAACAAACAAGCAAGCAAACAAATAAATAAACAAAACTGCAAAACCTGTGCGATAATCTAATTGTATTACCACAAAAATGAGGATATCATTGTGATGCAGAAAAATCCCATTTCCCATGTTTTTGGTGTTTTTCCATTTTTTTTTTTTTTTTTTTTTTTTTTTTATCAGAGCACACACAGAGACAGGCCTATTTACTGCAAATAGATATATAATTTTGGCTCTATAAATGATTTCGTGTATTTTATATGGTTTTAAATAATAATCACTTTTACAAATTTTGAACTGTGAACTCTCTATATATATGTGCAGGAAACCACCATTCCATGCATGAAACCCTTTATCGCTAGGCACATTTGGTGGGACAAATTACATTGAAAAGAGAAAGAATAAAAAAAAAAAAATAAAAAAAAAAAATACAAAATTCAATGATAAAATTGTAAATTCACCCAAGGACAGACACGCAACAATTACCGTACATTAATTTAGTGTTATAACTGCGAATACGGTAATTAATTAATCGTTTCGCTCAACAAAATTTAATTATTTCGTTTTAGCCACAAATAAAAATTAAAAATAATCAACAAAAATAAAATAAAACAATTGGCAAATGAAAAAAAAGGGAAAAATGAGAAAACGCATATGGAAGGAAGTTATAAAATTCGGTTAAAATTTTGCAAAATTGCACTTTTTTTCCCATCGACTTACGACATTGTGATAAACGATTGTTTTAACAATATGTATACTGCCTTTAATAATATAATAAATATATATATATATATGTATATAGGATATATATATGTATATATAATATAAGCCAAAAAATAAATCTTTGCTCGCTACAAGTTGAAAGTTGGATACCCGTCATGACACTCAAGTAGCTTGTAAGCGGATCTACACACATTTCAAGACATACGTACGCACTTACGTACGTAGATAGCCAGCAAAATAAATACTTGGAAGATTTTTTTAAGATTCTGCGCCCATGGAAGGTCGAAAGTGTCTAAACTGAGCGAAAATTTCGTCACATATATACTTATCTTGATGTCGTTCCCTATATACGTATGTTTTAACTTTGGGGTCCCTTTTTTATTTGACTACATACGGGAGAAGTCAAAAAAATACTGGGAATTTTCAAATTCAAACAGCTTTGACGATATTCTTCGAATCAAGCTTTTTTTTTTTTTTAAGTTATTTTCATGCCAATATGTAGCAAATAAGTGGAGGACTGTTCGAAATCGCCGCCAGTTATTTTTGCTATTAGCGTGGCATCATTTAATTCACTAAGTAGTCATTAAACTTTGGGAAATTGCAGGAAGAAGTGGAACTGTGCGTCCCTTAAATAAGAATATTTCAGTATTTTTTTTATAATTTTGTCAATATTTTCTAATCGTCACATAAAGCGATGCGTGGCACGCAAGAAATGCTTTATATCTCTAAGAAAGATATTGCACACACACACACCCGCATTGCACGTAAAAAAGAAATAGTCCCTTCGGTGACAGACAACAAAAGAATGTATTCTTCATTTCGTTGGCTTTCACTTTCGAAATGTTGAACTATAACATGACTATAACGAGTACATCGTGAGAGGCATAGTGTTTACGGTTTCATATGAGATGACAAAACTGCCATACCACAATAGGGTAAGAATGAAATACGACAATACATATTACAAAAACCATAAATTTTGTTCAACCATTTGGCAGACCACTAAAAATTTATCTATGTGGACACAAACACATATCATATCCGCGCCTGGCCTGTATTTGTTTCAAATCCAAATTTTCAACAACAATATAATAAAATACAAGAAAAAGGCAAATAAAAACAAAATAAAAATAAATATATGTTTAGCATAAAGCGAATCTTGAACACCCACCCAGCAATCCCAATAAGTTTATGGCAATACTTTCATCCTATTTTAAATATTTTTTTTTTTGTTTTCAGGAATTGCGCTGACCTGTCAATAAGTCAATAAGTTCACATATAAGAACTAATAGGTATGAAAATTCTATTAATTTACATTTTATTTGGGAATTACGGGCGTATTAATAAGTCCTCGTTTATAGGTCTATAATCTAGGATTATCCAATAAATTTAATAAGTGAGTTTACGGAAAAAAAAATATAATTTTTTTTGAGGATTGTTGACATATCTATGATTTAGAAGATCGGTATTTATTTTATTTATTCTCTTTGGATTTTTATAAACTTTTCAGAACTGCTAGATGGTATGTCGTCTGTGGATTAATTGCGCTCGCTTTTATTTTCGATAAACATAATTTAATTAATTTAGATGAGAGAGAGAGAGAGAGAGAGAGAGATAAGAGGAGTCCCCTTTGAAGTTGGTAACCGATTAGTGTCGGCTATCTGGCTTATAGCGAAGTGCTAAAAGTGATGGCAGAATTATTTCTTCAGGGCGAAAGCTGTTATCGAAATGGTAACGGCCTGGAGAAGTGTTCTTTGTTTTTTTTTTTTTTGCAATTTAAGAAATGAAGCTAGATCGGAAGGACGGACATACGCAAGTAAAGACACCGACTTGAAAACTGAAAATATTGATCGTGTATATATATACTATATACTATAGGTATATGTATGTATACATACATATGTATGCGCTACATGTCAGCATGCGTTATATATTACATTTTCCAGGGTTTGCAAAGTACGCATTTTTCAATGTTACATAGGGAATATTAAAGTTAATAGAAGCGGTTGTTCCGTTGGTGATTTTAAAACAAAAATTTATGATTTTTGTTTATGCGCGGAATTTTATTAAAAATTTATAACCTTTTAGGTGCGAATGTGTTTGCGTCTATGTCTGTGTGTGTGTGTGTGTGTGTGTGTGTGTGTGTGTGTGTGTGTGTGTGCATTTGCACAATTAACCACATTTCATAAACGTTTACTCGTCGTCATTCATATATAATTCGTGATAAAGTGATAGGAAATATTTTCATTTAAATATGCGCCTGAATAAATTGCTGAAAATTGATTATTCGGGGCTTCCCTGACGCGATTGCTCTTTTGTTTTTATTCAAATATCAACGATACAATATATTTGAAAGTCAATGTACGTTATGTGCATACTTGCGGTTAAAACAAAAAAAAAAAAAAAACAAAGAAAAAAATAAAAGCCAAAACGTCTGTTTAGGTAAATGCGAATGCTCGGTTTTTTTTTTTCTTTCTTTGTACGCGCACGTACCAGCATTGTTGCAATTAACTAATCATATAAGTGAGCAGTGAACGGTTTAATGACTGCCAAAGAGTCAGTTTACTTAAAAAAAAAAAAAAAAAAAAAAAAAAAAAGATGCAAAAAGTTAAACAATAATAATAATTATGTATGATGAAAAGTAAATTGTTTTCATAATTATATTAATTAGCAATTATTTATAACGTGGTCGAATAATGATAAGCATCAACATTCAATGTGCAGAAAATAAAAAAAATACTTCAAGTCCAAGGTTAAAATTATTTGTAATTTTTGTTTTTTTTTTTACTAAAGAAAAATATTAATAATTTGGAAATTAATAAACTTAATTAAATATTTTAAACTTCGGTTTTTCTCTTTTTTTTCATTTAGTATTAAGAATCTTCGGTACATAACATCTATTTAGAGTTTGGAATGGAATGACAATTGGGCAATAACGACTGCAATATGTTGCAATGAATGGCAACATTGTAAACATACTATGCTATGTAAGCGTAAACATTCTACATAAACGTGTCAATCCGTCAGACATTGCTTCAGATGCAAGTTATTGTGTACGTAAACATAACATATTTCAAGATTACTAAGTGTGTTAAGCGTTTGCAAAATTTCTGATCAGCCAGTTCTACGGGTAAAAGGGCCTAACAGAAACAAAAGCATCACAACAAATATAGACCAATTATTAATAAGGAGCATGAATTCATCCGTTCAACTATTCATTGAAAACTTTCCACAGCAAAAGTCGGCAAATGGATTAAATAGATCGCCTTAAGGTTTTTTGAATCCAAGCTCGGCTAAAGAGTGAACATGACTCCCCATTTTTTTTTTTTTTTAATTGTTGAAATGAAATGTAAAGATTTGTAAAGCTAAGGGTAGCTGGGAGTACATGCAATACATACTAAGTAACATTAGCAGAAAACCATTGTTGCTAGTTTAGGCCTATAAGAGGTTTTGCTCATTTTGGACACTTATGTTCAATAAAAATAAAAATAGAAAAATAAAAATTCAATAAAAATATTATGATAATCTGTTGGTGAGCAGTAAGACAGTTTGTGCACAGTGTTAAAAGACAAATAACTACCTTTTGTTTAGAACCGAAAAGCTTGTGGGTGGCTCTTTCTTCCTCCTGGCACGTTATTTTAAGAAATCACTTTCAAATGTCTAAGAGATCCTTGCAAACATTCCATTATATATATAAATATATATATATATATATATATATGTATGAATATTTATTTATATACGAAAAATAAAACCTGTTTTATTTTCCTCACATATGTATATAAAATATTAACATTTGTTTGTGCACATTATTGAAAATCGTTATCTTTTATCGGTTGCCTTCAGTTTTTCTTTTTAACACAAATTGTTTAGCTTTTCTATGCTTTTTCAAATATTAATTCAGTTTCTCGGTCTTAAAATCTAATCTATTGATTACTACCAAGCACTGCAACCAAGTGAAAGTTTTGATATCTAAACGTTTCAATCTAAAGTAAAGTGATTGTGCTCTTGCGATTTTTATTACTGTCGCGGTGATTGCGTTGCCATTTATCGCTTATAGGGCAGCTTAAGAGGGAGATATGTTAGCTTTGCCGTTACGTTTGCAAAAAACACGCATATGCCGTTTCGAGTTCAAATATCTTTATCAAGTTAGGCTTCTCTTTTTCGTTCAAGAAGACTTGCGAAGACTTAAACGCAACCTGCTTAAATCCACCGCTGGCTAAACTAGCTTCCATTCATCTCCTCTTCATTCGACATCTACTGCTAAAGGGAAACGCCCTATTTCGAGAAATGCACGTGCAAGTGGGAAATCGCTGATCGACCTTAAACGCATAAACTAAAACAACGTCACAGAGAGCGAAGCAATCTGCTGGGATACTCCTTCCATTGAAAGAACCGGCCGATTTTAAAAATTTGCAATAGAATCAAACTGATTTAATCCCCCACTTAACTTAATATATATATTGAGGACTTAGAACTATGAAACTGGAATCTCACTGAAGCGAGCAAAAAGTTTTGCGATTTTTATGGATATGCTTAACTCTGAAAGCATTTAAGTTTCATTCAAGGGCTTCTAATACTTTTACATACTTTTCTTTGCATAGGTCTGAGGTGAGATAAAACTTACACCCGAAATGGTAAAATGTACACATGTCGAAAGAGAATGATGATCGGACCCGTCCGTCTCTCTGTCCAATTCTTGTCCACGGGTTCAAATTTGCGAAAACAATTTTTACATTTCATACAACAATGTTGGCATCATTTCGATTAACTTCGAGCCGAGTAATTTTCTACTGGCACAGCGTACATCACATCGATTGTAGTTAGACGTGTTAAATGTAGTACAATAAACAGATTTCTTGTGTATGTGTGTCTGCAAATGTTACGCTTGAAGTATTTTATGTATAATTGTAACAATAACTTATGAGAATAGATATGTTCTCTGAAGTGCTATAAAGGTATGTTAAAAAAGTGGGTGATGGATATAAAAAAGTTCGATACAATCGGAATATAATTTCTGTTTTTATTTTTGCTATGCGAATGATAAATTTTTTTATTTTCTGCATTTTTAAACTGCCGACTATTAGTTGTTGTGTGCAATGTAACTGATTGCTTGCAAGGAGGGTCAGTCAGTCAGTCAGTCACTTTGAATTGCACTTTATAACAAGACATTACAAATATAATGAACGGAAGTATTTATTAAATTAAGGGCGAACATAATTTCTAATAAAAATTTAATGAAACACTTTATCTGATGTAGAAACATTAACTGAAACATTGAAGAAAAAGTACTGTTGTTGTGGCCGTGGACCGCAATAATAACTTTTTTGTATTGCACGCTTGAACGGTGTATCAAATCAAATTTTCTATTTTTGATTAACTTTAGATATGGTACATACATACATATATACACACAAATACGCACAAACGCGCGCATACATTTTATAATGAATTTTCTCTGTAATTATCTGCATTTACAAGAAAGAAAAAATACTTTTTTTTTTTTTTACGTTAAACCGACTGAACTTTGAAGACAAGATAAAAGCAATTAACAGGTTGACAAGTTGCTAAGAGATGATGTAAAAGTGAACGAAAAAAGAAAAATAAGGAGAAAGCATAGAGAAAATAAAAATTATACAAAAACAACAATTTTGCAATGCCATACTTTTAAGAAAAGAAAAATAAAAAATGTAATTAAAAATTCTTTTCTTCGCAACCGTCAGCTGAATCTTAACAACGTAACACATACACAGAACCCACACCCACAAATAATGTGATACATATTTTCATTTTTCTTTTTTCGGTCGTCTTCCTTTCATTTCATAATAGAATGCGAATGCAGATGTGTGTGTGCGTGTGTGTGTGTGTGTGTGCGTAAAGAAGCCAGAGCCTGGATAACTCTCAGGGTTAACTCCTTTTACTATTCCGAAGAATTACGTTTAACTTTTCGTAAAATTTTATTATCATTTTCTTCATCATTGTTAATAAGAATCTTGGGCTTAACATCTTCTCTCAACGACATCCTTTCAAAAACACTTAAGCAAAATCTCAAGGTTAACATCGTTTATGCAGCTTTTTCTTTTGTTTTTTCTTTTGTTTTTTCTTTTCCCCTTGAACATATAGTCAGTTAGTTACTCTTATGTGCAAGAAGTAGGAGAATGCCACGTTCGTTTAATAATAACAACAACAATAATAATAATAATAATAATAATAATAATAATAATGCAAACAAATGCAGTTTTGTTCACGTGTTCGTGTAATTGCACGCAATGGTTTATGTGCTTCAAGTAACCTTTCAAGTGTTTAGTTTACATTTTATAAAACGACATGGAATTTTTTACAACTTTGTTATCGTTGTTGTTGTTGTTTTCTGTTTTCTTCTTTTTTTTTTTTATTATTATTATTATTTAAAATTTATTAAAAAGGTAAATAGTTTCATATGTAAGTTTGGAAGCAAACGTGAGGTGATGTGATTACATCATCAAAGATTTAGGTTAACATTTAAGACAGGTTTTTCGTCTCTCTATCTCGCTCCCTCTCTCGTCTGATTTGATTTAAAAGTACGACTTGTAATAATGTTTAATGATAAACCTGTAAAAGGACTGTTACGGCACATGAAACCGACATAAATAATAAATTTAGAGATCGTAAATTTTTCATAATACGAGCATACGCTCTTAGCACGCAAGTTATTAATCATTTTTATGCCGATACATGAACAGTCGATAGTTAAATGCGTTTTGAAGGGAAAATAAAGAGAATGTCTGACATCATATAAAATCGTTTTTGAAAGCTGTTCTGTAATTGATAATACACACACACAGTCCAATTCGTCTCCAAAGTACTTTTATAATACACATCTTCTCTATGTAGTCGTAGGCTCTATCCCATTTTCTCTCTGCTAAATATCTTATTGTGGGTATAAATCGAGACATATTTTTCAGCCTAAAGATGAGAAAATTGAATTCGCATTGGCGAACGCATCGGCTCCAGCAAACATCCCGTACCGTAAAAAGTATTATACTCGTTAACAGTGATAGCATCACTTAATCTCAAATGTGTGTGCGTATGTAATGCAACAATATTCCAGAATGGTGAAGGGGTAGCCAGCCAGTCACATCTGCTGAGCAGTACATACTACAGATACCGCTTATACTTCATAAAGCTTATGCTACGCTTTTTGGATTTAAGAACGCAAACCCTTATGTGCACTACTTCCACTACTTCCACTACTTCCACCAAACAGTGATAAACACAAAGAAAGGGAGAGAGAGAGAGAGAGAGAGAGAGAGAGAGAGAGAGAG
>KK502975.1:10235-24699 GCA_000688735.1 Glossina austeni | reverse complement strand
GATAAAAGACTTACATTTAGAGTTGTTTTTCTCCAAAAAAGTGATTCTTCTGTTTAATCGCTGAATGTGTAGGACTTTGTCTTATATTTTGTATGGAAATGATATACGCAAAGTTTGCAAAAAATTACATACATCCTCGTATTAAATAACATATTTGATCACACGCGATATTTACACGAAAACACCAATTCTAATGTAATAAGATCTACTTCTTTGCCCGGATTGTTTTTTCTGATATTTTGCATACGATAAATGACGCAATCTTGCAAGGTCTTGCAAGAAAAAATGTTAAGACGCCAATTCATACATATTAGTGACGAAAAGTTCTTCCACCTTAGGAATTAGAAAGTATTCTGAAAGTTTATTTGTTTGGTCGTAATTTTGTAAAAGAAGTTTTTCCAGACGCAACCGACAACTTTTGTGCAATTTTTAATGTGCTTCTTTCACAACTTGAAGATTTTTAATGAGAAAGAAATTTCATCATGCTTACGATATATAATTTATTATACACACATAATAGCAGCATTGCCAGCTGACAATTTTAGATGTTTTAATTTTAACTATGCAGAACGTAATACTGCTACTGGCGTAAATATCGTCGTATCACTGCCAGCTAATAATATGCAGTAATTTTTCTCATGAATACGAAAGTTTTTTATTTAATAAGAGAAAAAGCAGGATCCGTCAACATTTGAAACAATATTTTTTCTTACGGTATGCTTAACTTGTTACTTTCAAACATATTTTCTTTTAATTTCGGAAACTTAAAGCTTTTTTTTATAAAGAACATAAAATCGTGCAAGTAGTACATGCGAAAAGATTCATCACTAGTTACAAACGCAATTTTCCTGTTAACTTTTTTCCTAAACTTCGTATTAGATCTAATACAAAAGTTTGCCACCTATGCAACCGGTGGAAGTCTGTGACTCCCGTGTACATGCGTAAAGCCTTCGTAAAGTGTAAATTTTCTTGATTAACGTGGGTAACTTGTCTATACTTTCGTTCGTCCATTTAGTTGTTTCCTAAAATTAGAAAATATATCCTTTCAAAAAGTGAAATTAAAAAGTTAGTTGTTGTCTGTACGTCAAATATAAAAATAAATGTAATGCAAAACTAAAACAGACTAGGCGAGTGTATCTTTTTTACTTCTACTAATCTTTTTAGAAAACGTGAACTTGATCAAATTCCTTCTAAGTAATGTAGCCGTGCACAACATAATTTACAAGCTTTTTATACCCCTGATCATAATTACGCCAGTTTGGTTTTGTGATTTCGATTACAACAGCCAGAAAAAACACCGTTAAAATTTCTCTTATGTTTTTAATTAGTCCAGGATATTGAATCGATCTAAATAAGCTTAGTTGTGTGGTCGAACGCCCGCCGTTCTCGGTAGGAAAAGATAAAGTAAAGAACTTGCTTCGGCCGACAAAATACCATACCCGCAACCATACCATATCCCCAACCATAAAAATTCAAAAATAAAATCAAAAGAAATTTTAAAAAGAAATTCCTAATATTGAAATATCGATCAATTCAAAGTTTGCACTGTTAAATGTAAGACTCGCTAAGGCAACACCAATCATCAAGCTCAATTTTTTTTTTTATTATTGATTGTTTTACTATAATATTCATAGAGAAATTTATTTAGAAATTCATATTTTTATAATTTCATTAGGGTAACATATAAAATATTTGTTGGTATCGTATTATAACTGAATATGGGGTCGAAAAAAATGCAATATTTTATTTAGTCAATTTTTAATGGTTTGATTAATATTTGAACTTACATTTACAGAGAAGAAGTAGAAGAAGAAGAAGCATAAGGTAAAAACGAATCCCAGAAAATTAATATTTAAGCCTATTTCTATATATGGATGTAAGAAATATTCCTAACATTTGCTATATTAAATGTTTTAAATGTTCTTACGCTTACATGCCGTATATGTGTTACATTTTTATGTATTATTTAAATAAAAAAATGAAAAATTAAAATTGGAAAAGAAAATTATTATACCCTTATTTTTATCTAAGGCAACGCATATGCATTTTTATCTATAATACAAAGCCAGGGGATATATTAAATTTATCAAATGTTTTAGGCGTTCAAAAATGTACGCAAAGTGTACGCACAAAGCGAAGTCCTAAAACTAAATATTGAGATCAAAGTGAACTAATCTAGCCTCTTCATCATCTAAGGCCTGTCAAAATTACGTTTAAAGTAACGACCCCGATTCTTAAGTCTTTCTTTGTCTTTGTGCAGCAGATGACGTTCGGAATTTAGTTAAATCACTTCGTATGTTCATCTTTTATTCGCCAAAAACTTAAAGTTCGTAGCGTAACTTTGCACATTGCTGTGCAAGTTTCAACATTAGTGTTATGTTATTGCAAGTTTCATCGAAGTATTTGAGATAACCTGACCATTCTTACGTAAGATCAGGTATATCACATAAATTGTCTGCTATCGAAATATAGTTTATTTATGCTGTACACTGTACACTGCTTACTTATATCCTACTAGTTATAGAATGTAACCCTATTTCTATGGAGTTTATTACTCCATGCTTTTGTTAAAACAAAAAGAAAGAAAAATTATTGTGTATTTACTAACAAAAAATTCGACTCAAACCGAACATAATTTGATTCCTTCTAGTATGTTATATTGGGCAAAAATAAAAAAAAAAATGCATTGTAATATATAGACTCGGAGAAAATGATTTACAGTTGCATAAAATATTCCATAAGCTTAGAAATGAAATATGTAAGACTTCATTTATTTAACCAAAATTTTTGGGGAAAAAATGAATATATAGAAAAGAAATGTAATAATATTTTATATTATCAAAATCTCAAATGTAAGTAAGCAAGTAATGTATGCACATATAACATAACACATTTTCATAATGTAATCATAATTCAAATTAAGAAAACTGAAAAAGTTATTCAATTTTATGTACTGGTAATTAGTTTTTCAAGTAATTTTCCTCATACCAAAGAAAAATTTAATTCATTTCTAAGCAAACTTTAATTAACACACATTTGCCAAAAGCAAATGGTCAAACAGGAAATGCATTTTATATGAGTTGGTTTCATATTATATATGTGTGTGTACGTATTAACTTTAGTTAAGTTGCTTGGCTTTCGTATGATTTACTACAAGTCGCTCTATTTGTTATTAATGCTGTTGTTGTTGTTGTCGTTGTTGTTGTTGTTGTTGTTGTTATTGTTGGTTTTGTTATTATTGTTGTTATCGTGGTATTCATTCAATGTCATCTGGTTTTCATACACAATAGTCGACCGGCATATATTTCTGCTTACATGCGCTAACTCTTTCTCTTTTCCGCTTTAGACTTATAGTTGCCGACACGACAAATCGTATAAATGAATTCATAATGAAAATTGGACATGTAATAAAAGAAAAATATTCCTAAACAATCCTTTTGTTCAGTGTTGATTTTATACCAGATTACTATCGAAGTCATAAAATGTGAATCGCAAAAGCTTAAAACCTCTACGGATTTATGTATAGCAACTGTTCCAATAAAGCGGAGAGCGGTTCAGAAATTCTAAAAATGTCGGTAAGAGGATTTCTCAAATCATTTTCTGAAACGACTTACGGTATTCGTTTTCTCAGTTGGCAGTTCGGTTATATATTCAAAATATATCGAATATTGTATAAGTAACTTATGCTAATGACGATTTTTTTAAATCAAGATATACACAAACTTTAGCTTTCATCTTCCCACTGGCATACGAGCAAGTGCAGAACTAACTGCAAGCGATATGAAGGCGAAACCTCGGTATGGATATGTGCTTAGGTCCAATATTTAAGACTAGCTAACGTTTCTTCTATCATTAGGTTTGACATTTCTTACGCTACATAATATACCTTAGAAGGGAGAAAAAAAAACGGCAATACGTACATTAAAACGGAAAAACATGAATTTTGCTTAAAATGATATTTAGCACACCGCCACGATGATTCATTATTATGTAATTATAGTGGGTTTTATGTTAATGAAGTTATTTTTAAAACATTTTATATCATATAATCATTTTGTTTGTTCTTTCTTACAAAATAAAATAGAAAAAACTGCGGTATATATATGTATATGTAAACTACATACTACATATTACATGTATATACATAGATATATATATATATAAAAACAATACAAATTATACAGTGCATGCTTCTATTTTTTCGAATAATTGTTGTATTAATTATCTGGCAAACAAATAATAAGCAATAGTACAATGCGCGCGATGTGTTCAGTGCACCACAATAAATAAATGAATATAAATACATTTTAATTAATAAAAAAAATATGTAGCATATTTTTAGGAGATTTTTCTTATTCGGTCAACAATGAATAGTAATATGCGGTATTTATATTTGTAAACGGATTTGGTTAGGGAGGAGAAGGAGGAGAAGGAGGGGCGGGGATGGCGNACTTATGGTTTAAATATAATCGAGCCTTTTAAAATTAATTTCATTTATAGAATTTTGGTTTACAACTGAAGCAATATCTCTGCTATTAAGCTCAACATATTCTGAGGTATTTCGCTTTAATCCTAATCGCACCACGTGTTTTTCTAACGAATCATATCACAGTGAATCGGACAGTCTCTTATAAGAAGCCCGGAAATAATTCGAATTTTTTAGCTTATGGTTATAGTTTATTATGGCAAGTTACATATGAACATAAAACACAACACATAGAACATATATTTTTTTTTTTTTTGGAAATCCCATATGAGAAAAAGTTTAAATGAGTCCGAAAATATTAAAATAATTCGATTATGATTAAAGAAATAATTTTTATGTCGTTCTGTACCCACATATTACAAATTTTTTTAATGCTAACCGCATTTTACTCTCTCTCTCTCTCTCTCTCTCTCTCTCTCTCTCTCTCTCTCTCTCTGCCTCTCTCTAAATAAGCCAGAGACAGTGTACTTAAGTGTACTTAATATTTGAATCTGAATCTGAGTAGAACAGAGAACCTATGAGAAATTTTGCTGAGTTTGCGTTAAACGTGCATCCAAAGATTCCTGGTTCCTTAAAGCTCTGTAAAAAAAGTGAGTACTGTCTTCTATTCCTTTTATTTAAGTTTTAGTCCATTCCTTAATTCAAGCAATATTTTTTTATTTATTTTTCAAACTTTCATTTCGTTTAAAGAATAGTGGGATGTGCCCTGAAATCAATAACAAAATCAACTCAATCTGTCTTCATATAATCTTTGGTTAAAATAAAGGCTCTAGCAAGTTTTTTCTAAAATCCTTACATCGATTGATCAAATATGCGATTTAATGGATCGAAGCTTTCTATTTCTTCTTAATTCTTCATGTGGTTTCGCATATTTTCATTTATCGTAATTTGTAGAGAATTAGTCACGAAATTTGTCTAGATACACATCGAAGAAATTTGTGTATTTCTTTTTATAGTATTTGTTGGAGGAAAATATTTAACTGCGTATTTCTAGGAAAGGATTGGTGTTTTGATTCAATTTATTGCAGCTATTAAGGTATGTACAAAAATTTGACCCTCTTAACCCTTGCCATTTTTAGTTTTTTCGTTTTATTTATCGAAAAAAAGGCATGAAAAAGTGCTCTCAATAAAAGATCTTATGGAAATGCGTAAAATGTTAATTTTTATTATTTGAAAGAATACAAAACATTTAATAATTTGAATAGCGATAAATAACCGAGTCTGGATAGACATAGAACTATATGCAGAAAGAAACACGATATCGAGCCACAAGCATGAAAAACGTCTTATTAATCAAGAAACTATTATGTTGCCAAAAAAAAAAGAAGAGAAATGGCTTTAGGATGTTTACTCGACACTTCTTATTTATTCTATTTTCTTATGCTGACACAAAGCAAACAACATTTACGCAGAATTCTCCAAGGATAACAAAATTTCTTTCAAAAACCAAAACTTTTCCTCTTTATATTATTTTATGATTGTGTCTAAAATTCTTTCAGAAATCCCAACAGGTACGAGAAGATGCGCAAATGAAGATTGAATTTATATTTCATGATATGAAAAATCACACCCGCATAAGATGTGCTCGATTTAAGAGAGATGAAGGCCGCTCGAAAAGATTGGATAGAAGTAAGTAAGTAAGCGCCAAGATCTAAATATGGTAGAGAAACCGACATAAGTATCCAAGGCGCATAGATTGAATAGATATAGACAGACATACAGACAGACAGACGAATGTATTGAAATCGAGTTAGAATTTGATGCTGATGAAGAATGCACATTACCTTATGGGGTCTCTGATGCTTCCTTCTGGGCATTTGACAAAGTGATTGTTGCCTTTCATCTTTCGGCGATGGGCACAAAAATAGTCATAAACATGTTTTTAAGCATTAGAGCAGAAATTGGATAGAAATGTGGTTCGAATATAAGATAGAATCGGCGTAAAAAACAATATCAATAGGCTTCTTGATCGATTAGAATGGGATGAAAGTCATCCAAGATTCGTTCCTTATTTACGTTCGCATTAAATGGAAGTGTCTCTGACCTACCATGTTAAAAATTACTAATTAGTCTAATTGTGTTGAATTTCATAACTAAAAAGTACTAAGCAAACACAAATACACACAGCAAAAAGTGTGACAGAAGTTCATACAATTTATGTTTATTTAAAGTTTATTTAAATATTTATTTATAGAGAGATATTTTTAATTGCTTGTCTCCTCTAGCAATATTTAAATCTGTTTTTTATTTCATTACACACACTCATGTTTTCGTTTTAGTTTTTTTTTTTTTTGTTTTTTTCATTACTTTCCAATCTATGACCTTTCCGATGACAAACTCATGCCATTGAACGCTTACTATATATAAGCTATTTAAAGTATTTAACATATAGAGTTAAAAAGAAAAAAAAAAAGAAAAAAAAGACCAAAAAACTGTTTCATTATATGTTTATAAATTGTCTTTTTTGTTTGTTTGCTTGTTGGTTTGTTTGTTTTTATTTTTTTTTATTATTATTATTATTATTATTTTTTAGTACCAATTAAGCATTGACCCAAATAATGTATTCATTAACATGATAGAGGAGATGGATGGTATTTATTGATTTTAGGAAAATTACAAAAAAAAAAAAAAAAAAAAAAAAAAAACAATCACTTTATATATATTAATTAATGCAAAATTATGCGTTTGTATAAAATTGTTTACTTAACTTAAGAGAAAACTGACCTTTTATATATCTGAGATTAAAAATTTAAGAAAAAAAAAAAAAAAACAAAAACCAAAAAACAAAAAATTAAAAGTGAATGAACAAAAAAGCTAACAATGTCAATGTCAAAGAAGTGAAAATACCAGAAAAACTTGTACGAGAAATATTATTAGTATTTAAGTAATATTATAATATGCACACACACACACACAAACACACATTAAAGCAAAAGCAACAAAGGAAATTGTACAGACTTTCATTAGTCAGCCCGTATGCAATAGTTGGGGTAACTAGTTTTCCAAACGTCTTATTGTAATAATTAAAATTTCAATCAAATTGTTTTAATCGCTTACACATCGCGAATAAACTCGTACACAATCTCTTTTCTTTTTTTTTCCTTTTTTTTTTTTTTCTACATCAACTCATTATTATTCAAATGAATTTCAATATTTATTAACAAAATAAAAATGAAACAAAACTTTAATGTTTTACAACACTACAGCGAGAGGAAGAATTTGCGGGAAAAAATAAGCAAGAAATAGGTAAAAACAAAGAAAAAGTCTTAAACCTTTCAATATAAAGTGAATTGACTTGAAAAATAAATGCAACAATAGCGCAAGATGTTGCATTTACTAACATCTAAATAACTGCATGAATACATACATACATACATATACAGTAGCATTTCCTTAGCTGTGCACCCCATACAGGGAAAAATTGAATTCTTGCAATACTCGATAAAAGAGAATTGATTGACTCAGATGCCCATTGTTTTAATTGTCGCAAAGCTTTACGATTCGAAGCAGTTGATAATCTAAGGGATTTTTTAAAGTTTTTTCAAGCAAATAGTCGATGTGTTCCCTTCATTTCGTTTTGCTATGTGTAAGCAGGGCATAGGTAAAGAAATTTGAGGTGGATGTCTGCTGCAGTTCATAAATTTTTACCGGAGACATATGGACATCTTCTCTCACTTTCCTATTGTAGGATATTGCCAATACGGAGTTGGGATTGCGTCCTTTTGTTTGGGTTTGAGACTTCAACAGCCCTTTTTTGCATATCTGAGGCGAAATCTTTGCAGAAAATATTCTTTTTTGTTTGGTTTCTATTTGCTCGGCATACAAGATTTTTCGAAACACGAACAGGTAGTGGAAGATGTATACGAACCTTATATTTCTTCTTAGAGTCATTAGAAGTATATTTTAGAAAAAATTGAAGACTTTAAATGTGTTTCCAAAAGAAAAGAAAAGAAACGCCTGTATTTCTATCTCTCTTAAAATCGCCAATCAATTCAACCGATATCCTATGTATATGTAATGCTTAGAAGGAAGGGGAAACAGAGTAGTAGATAGTGCGGAAGTAGGCGCAGACTAGTAAATGTTGTACACAATCGGTGGTATGTCAATGACAAGTAAAGTCTAAACCGCAGGCACAACTTGTTAGTCGCGACTCTTAGCTGCATGGCGAAGACAGCGTTGCTGCTATTAAGCCATGCCAAGGTTCGAGCGTTTGTTAGAGGTTTTATATGCAAGTACTTATGTCATCCCTTGGCGTGAAAATAAATTTGGTTTTCTTCTTCTTCTTTTTCCCTCTCTTCCTCGATAAGAGAAGAAACTGTTTGTAACATATGAAAAGGCACATAGCGACGATGTGGATAATAAAGGCCACTAGGGGCCAGCAAGGGCCAGCACTAAGGGCCAGCAAGGGGCTTTGCTTACTTCAAAATTTTCCTTTATAGATAATTACAACTCGTTTCCCTAAGTGAAGTCATTCTTATTAATGAAAAGTCTAGATATGTGTTGAATTTTTTAAATTGAAACCTTTTTGGAACTAAAAAGTCTTTACTCAGTCAAACTAGACTATGAAGTAGGAAGAAATAAAAACCGCTCCACCATTATATGACATGCACAATTTCGCTTAATACAGTTGTTCATATTACGACTTTTCAAAGCAATGCGTTACATGAGAAGTGGTAGCAAAAGTGATCCGATCCGAATCGTTTTTAGCAACGTTCGTTTTTGGGCAAAGGAATTGTGTACCGAATTTCATCAAAATATTTTGAAAATTGCGGGCTATAGCTTGATTGACAGACGGACAGACAAGCTTAGATCGGTTCACAAAGTGATTCTAAAGTGATCGGTGTAATAAAAGGTGGGTGGCTCTACCACACAGTCCTTCTTAATATATCTCTAACATATCCTTGGAAGAAAACGCGATATAGGGTAAAGAAATGGAATTTATAAAAGAAATGAGGGAAAAAGAAAAATTGTGACCTCATTTTGAGATAAGTTTTATTTGGCAAATTAATTGCAAATTGTAAATTTTGATCTGTCGATGATTAGGTCGACTTTGTTTTAATATATACTGAATAATAAGAGATCGATGTAAGTAAATCGTTTGCGGCTATAAGCAGCATATGGAGCATATTTTCCAATTAGCAGATATTAAGCACAAGAAATTGTTTGTAGTGATGTCTATTTTAACTGCGAAACTATCAAAAGATGATTACAACGGGGCCAGAGTAAGTGTTATATATGCATATATATATATATATATATATATATGCATTATTTTATAAAATGCAAAATCACGAAACAAATTATTTACCATTTACATGTTTACGGATACAATATTAACAGCAATCGTTGCACAACGCTATTAACATTTTTAAGATAACTAACTTTTCTTTTCTTTTTATAATCATCTTATCTGCTTTCATTTCTTTCGTCTCTATTACAAAACGATGGCATATGTAATGCATTACATACATACATATTACGAGTTGTGTGTGATCTGTAAATGAAAATGCATTAATCTTCGATGCTACGAAAAAAGTGCATACTGCGCATACGACGTCTTTCACGCTAATGAACAAAAGCAAAGTGCAAAAGCTGTTATTGAATTGATGAACTTTTATATAATTGTGTTCGGATTTTCTTTTATATAAAAACAACAAAAAAACAAAAAAAAAACGTATTGATTAATGATAAATTTTTCTTTTGTTTTTTTCGCTTTTTTTTTTTTTTTGTCTTATATTTTAATTAACTACATAACGATTTGTGTTTATCTTTATAATGGTAGAGATAAAGAAATTTAATTTAAGCGATTACATCTTTTTCGATGGTTTAAACATTTTCAAAAACACATCTTTTTACAACAAAATTCGTTTTCAAATTGGACGACTTAAAGGATTTAGTAAAGGAATGTAAACAGAAAAGCTATAAAAAATTAGATTTAGAAATAATGTACGCATCAAGCAAATAATCGTAAAGTCATGTCACCTTCTCGGCCCTGTTACATGTATGTATGTAACTTTGAATTATTTCGACATATGCTGTTATTTGTTAGTCACGATAATATCTGGATATATTGGTCACGATATAATGAATATTCTTTTTGTAACTTTTTGTTTTTTCATCTTCTATTTACTTGTTTTATATATGTTTGTTAGTGAGCAGATCACACCTATGTACAAAATTTCATCTATGGCTCTTAAGTGTGTAATTTCCAAATGTTATTTTGTTATATATTTCTGGACGGATGGACAGACGTCCCTTAATCAATTATTTACTTTAATGAAGAGACAGAAGGGGGTGTTGGTCGTTCGGTTCGGTTTGTGCAAATAAGAAGAAACCTCTTCATCCTTTGGCTATGATTATAACAAAGTGTTATAGCAAAGTGTTGTATATGTTGAGTCAGGGAGATGTTTATGAAAACAACAGTGTGACAAATTTTAGCGTGAAACATAGAAACATCGAACGGAATAAAAGTAAAATTGTTTGATGCTACAAAGAAAAGCTCTAGATGTCACTTGAAAGAGCGTAGAGCTGTTTTTTCAGATAATGCTGATGGAAAAGTTGGATAACTTCAACACCGCTATTAAGATATTATTGCACGCATCAAATGGATTTCTTTATGAAAATGGTAGAAAAACTAATTCTTCAGGCTTTTTGAAGACAATCGAATTTTTGCTAATTAAATAAGAAGTGGTTTACTTTCCAAAACACTTTTGCTGAATTTAATAATCAGGCCGAACATAGATCGATTATTGTGTGTGGAAATGGAATTTATTTTCATCTTTTTTGGAGAACTTTGTCTAGGATATCAGAAACGAACATAGACATGATCTGACATTTTGATCATTCTACGCGCATCTTCACCTCTACTTTAAGTATGTCTATGGACATACAAGTAGCAACAATGCTATGCCGAGAAGAACTTTTTTGGAGGTCATTCTTTATACATTAGCCGAAAAGTGCCGAAGTGGATTCGATTGCTTTGGAGAATCCATGATAAAGATTTTTTACAGTTTCTCTTCTCCCTGAACTATTTTTTCGCTGTTGTTTTTTTCTCCATTAATCATCAAAGCATCAAATTTCGTCTTATGACTTTTCTGCAAAGAGAATCTAATCTAAGACTTCTTTGGGTATTGCTTGCGCGCGAATATAAACAAAATTACGATAAAATTAAAAGTTCGTACTACGAAATGCATTCTAAGCTAAGCTATCACATGATGATTTGAAATTAATAATCTTCAGGCCCTTTTAAAGTGTGTGCTCAAGGCTTAGGTAATATAATAATAATACTATGCACAGTTTAATGAACTTACTTAACTAACTATGAATTGCGTGTAATGATATTAAATTCAAGATCATCCGATTTCACTGAAGTTTCATACAAGTCGCTACAAGAAAAGAGATTATTTACTATGAATATATTAAAAAAGAAACCCTCGCATTATTTGCATTGAATTGCATATAATTTTGCATTAAACTAATAGTTAAACTATACTGCTTAACATATTATTACTTAGGTAATATTAAAGCAAATTGTTTGTTAAAAGTTTTCGAGCTCTTCGCAGAAAACGTGTTCCAAAAATTATCCTTTTATAAATTTCCTTACGGTTTTTCCAATACATATAGCCATAGATACAATTCACACCTGGGAGCATATATATTTATATTTACATATATATATATATATATATATATATATATATATGCATATATATGTAGATTAATAAAAAAATAAAATATATAAAAATAAAATATATATATATATATATATATATATATATTGATAAAAAAATGTCTAGAAATGTGTGTAATTATCGCTATTTATCCCCTTTATGTTAGACTCATATTTTATCTTTTTTTTTTTTTTCTTTTTGAAAACGGACTGACGTCATTTTTAAAATAAACGGCTAATAGATTAGTTCCAACTTTCAACTGAGAACATTCCTGTAGGTCAAATTTTACATCGTTCTTTTTCGAACTTGCTTTGTTTTCAAAATGATCAGCGCAGTTACTAGATAGTTGGGGAAATATTGAAGTCTCGGATAGAATAGACGTTTGCGGATCATATTTTATATTAATATTTGCTTTCCATGCATTGTGAGCTTATGTTCTTTCCATAACAGACAAGTCATATATCTAAAATATTCGAAGTATTGAAATATTTATTTCACTCATTCAGATTTTTGGATTAAGTAACACAATCTTCATTAGAAGTTTAGGACAATCTATCTAATAAAGTGCCAGTCTTTGAGAAATGCAGGCTAAGAGTGTATGGGATAAATTTGAGTATTCCGGACTGTTTATCTAATAAAGTGCCAAGCTTTAAGTCGATTCGATCTTGAGAAATGCAAATTTCAGTTTTTCCATTATTCGAATTGCTTCAAGTAATGGCCGAGCGAATATCGAGGCATATCAGGGGTTTTTGATGTCTAATGTTAGACACGGCAAGTAAAGTGAAAATAATTGGAAACTAAATACGATCAGCAAATGTTTAAGATTTCCGACCGTACATGAAGATTTTTGCCGAATGTTCTTCGACGGAGATTAACAATTTATTTGACGGTCATTTCTTTAAGAATGATTTTTGATACCTAAAGTTCCGATTGTCCCGACATAGAAAGACTATATCAATTTTAGGAAAATTTGTTTTTAATTAACGTGTTTTATAATAATGAGAACATACTGAAAAAATCATTTATTATCCTGCTAGAAAGCTATTGGAATTATTTTTCTTTTCCATACAAATGTTTATGACAATTGCACGCTTTCGAATAATTTAGAAAATCATATAAAAAACAATAGAAAATAATAATAAATATACGTTTTTATCTAAACTTATTATCATTATATAAAATATTCATTTTATCGAATCTATTATAATATAAAGCATTCAAAAGTCATTAAAGGGAGAAAGTTTAGTATGCAAGTCTATCAAGCCCAGCAGCACACGACCATGACGTAACTGTTATTCCTATCTTGGGAAAACTCAACCACAATCTTTGGGTGACAGCTTCCCTAAAAGTTTGGACTTGAGAACGCTCAAGTGCGCTCAAGCGAAGAAAGCCTTGCATTTGCATTCATTTAATATTAAATGGAAATAAAGGTTTCTTTCATGAAACCTGCACTGCATCTTTACCACGTAAAAGAGGGTTAAAAGTCACGCTCATTGGGAAAAAAAAAAATATATCTCGGAAGGGAATATTAAATATAATGATTGTCTTTACATGATTTATAAGAACAACATGAAACTTGAAAGTTTAGGCTAAAGTAACTTCAAATTAATCAAACAAGCCCCGTGCAGTCATAAGAGAATGACTGAAGAAGTGGACATGACTTTCTCACTTGTTTTTTATCCATTCAGAAAAAGAAAAAAAAAAACAGTATTTTCATGAAATCAATTAAAATCCAGTTATTCGACATGATGTTGTTTGCAGCAACAACAAACAAAATTTCACATTCCAGAAAGTCGTAGAAAAACTCAACAGATACATATACATACATATTGAAATGTTTAAAATTTGTTAAAAAAAAAATCTTTCATTTTCTTTCAATGAAACTTTAATTAAAGATATTAAACCAAACAAAGAAAGAATGTTTTTTATATTTTTATTTTTATTTTCATTTTCATTTTTTTTGCTGTTTTGAGTTTAATTTTCAAATAAATGCAATTTCTCTTTTACCAAATCACTTAAAAGTTCAATTAAAAACACATTTTTCTCTAGCACAAGCCCATAACAATAGATAGATAATAGAGAATGCATATAATATCATCGTCATCCTCCTCCTCCTCCTCCTCCTCCTCCTCTTCCTCTTCCTCTCAGGTCAATTTAGGTAATTGTTCACTTTTTGACACTTGTTTTTTTGATTTTCATTTATTTGCAAATGTTTTTTATTTTTTAATTTTTTATTAATTTTTTTTTTTTTTTTTTTTTTTTTTTTAGTTTTTTTTCTTTAATTCTAGAAAATACATACCGGCTCCAA
>KK502975.1:0-10146 GCA_000688735.1 Glossina austeni | reverse complement strand
TTTTTCATTTTTTTAAACTTTTTTTTTTTTTTTTTATTTGTTTTTTACTTTTTTTTTTTTTTTTTTTTTTATATTTAGTTTTTCTTCTTTAATTCTAGAAAATACATACCGGCTCCAAAGAGGGCAACAAACACAATAAGAAATTTGTTCATTTTTATAAAATTTTATATTATTTCTAATAAAATAAACAATTAATTTGATGAACGTCGTTTATTGTTTTAAACAAAAAAAATTGAAAGAATATTTTTTATCCAAATTTGAAGGCAGAATGAATGATTAGATCTCTCGTCTAGATATTATTTGCGCCAACGCGAAACACTTGAACCGACTGTGTGTGGTTGGCAAACTTACATACGCTTTTTATACCGCTGCGATTGTGCGCACGCGTGCATCAGCTGTAAACAAGAAAAAAAAAAAAAAACGTCGCTAACGTTTACTGTAAATATTTTTTTTAACCTCAAACAGAGCAACGCAGTCGATGTTATTAACATTAAAGCGCTCGCTAAAGCGCTAAAGCGAGCGACCACAACGACAACTGCTGTCGTGCTGTGTGTTGTGTTATAATGCACAAAATACTTATTCACTTACGCGTACCCACACATAAGCGATTGTTTATTATTTTGCTATACACAGCACTTATATTCCTGCAGTAGTAGGCAAATAAATGTAAGTGAGTAGAATATGTAACGTTAGAGCTATTCAAAGAGTAAACATTCATGTGCCGTTGAATAGGAGGAAAAGGTAACAGAGACTCGAGCTTAGCTTAGCGATATTACAGTTAATAAAAACTCTCCCTTTTGCTATGTAAAAGCTTTTATTTTGCTATTGTTGTTTTTTGTATTGTTGGGATCACCTTTTTACTCACAAGTATTAAGTAGCTCAGTATGTACATCATAACAACAACTCTGGCCGAACATCTATCTCTCTGTCTGCACATATTGTCGTGGAGTACTGTTGATGCGATGCGATGCGATGACCAAGTTTGCTGTCGTGGCCAACTTCAGATAAAAATAGCACTCTATGCAGTTATGTCGTGTACTCTTTCCAACTGTGTCTGTCTGTCTGTGTGTGTTTGCGTGCTTATTCAAGTAGCGCAGCAAAGCAGTTAAAGCTCAGTTGACGTTTGAGCACTTGAGCACTTTGCTGTTGTGCGAGACTTGCTCGGCAGATTTTAATATATTCGCTGTACATGCAAATTACTTGTACATGTGCCGTTGTATGTATGCAAGTGTTAGCTCTGCGCGGCAGCAAATATGTTTACGGTATTTATCATTTAGCTTTTCGCGTTTTCGTTTTCCTTTTTGTTTTTAATTTATACATTTTTAAAGGTGGGGGTTGAAATTTATTGAATTTTTTTTTTTTCTCCTTTTTTTTTTTTTCTTCTTTTTTGGCATTTAATTTTCATTTCACAAAATGCCTTCATTGCGATGTTTATAAACATGTATATAGATAGATATGTCGAGAGATGTGAGGTGATCTAGATTACAATGCTATTGATTGTTATTACAATAATAAGCAAGTAGCGTAATATTTATTGCATACACTCTTACACTCTCGTACACTCTCGTACACTCTCGTACATGCATGTGACATTCTATGGCGTGTGACATTTGAAGTAAGAGTTGATCAAATTAACGGAGCACAACAACTTAGCATACATGTGAAGATCATTTCCTTGAAACTTTTGTTATGCATTATGACTTACATCGGTTTACTTCATCTAATTATTATTATGAAAATTGTTATTTTGCTTACTTACTATTTACTTAATAAAGTATTAAGCCTTGGCAAGATCAAAGTTTATATATGCAAATTTTTCTTCTTCTTTAGGGTAAACACAACCATCTACAAGCCTTAGTGAAAAGTGAGGAGATGGATGTGGTAGATAAGGGAATTTTTGAACAATTTCTCACTAAAATAATGGTTTGCAGACGTTTGTCAATTTTCATCCACAGTCACGGATGTGACTGAATTGCATTTGACGTGGATGCATGTACATGTATGTATGAACGCAATGATATATATCCCCGATGGATAACAATACAAATCATATTCAACGTATGTCGAACCTTTTGTACCTTTTTACCATAAGATAAAGCAGAGAATCGCTTAAATGTCTGCGCAAAAGTCGAATATTATTAAAAAAAAAAAAAAAGAAAAAAAACAAAAATCTATTATTCATTTAACATTTTCCCAATCTGATCTTTGTTGCAATCCTAACATTTCGAATTCAATAGCCAGAAACTAGCTTCCAGTTCTTGTGCACTGCCAAACTGCATGTTAGCGGCATAGCGAATTTCCGTTTGCAATGTGCTTGCAACTAGAAGAAGAAATTATATTCAAGTTGTATTGGATCTCTTAGTAAATACCACTGCTTGTTTTTGTTGTTGGATTTTTAAACTAAAAATTTTTTCTAAAATCTCAGTTTCATCTAAAGAATAAATGGCTTTTGTACAAGAGTATCCTTCAATCTACTGATATCCACACGACTGATGGCCACACACTACTGATGGCCACACACTGCTGATGGCCACACACTACTGATGGCCACACAATTGTGAGGAAGAGCCATCACAAATATCTATTTCAGACTCTTCGCAGCAAAGATCGTTTAACATCTTCTCATACTGAGCTAGCACGTAACTCCCTTAGTAATATCTCTTCTTCTTCTAGGCTAAAAGGTATCATATGCTGGATTCTTTATTATTTAATTAATTTATTTTTGCCCCTTAAATTATTTTAATGAGTTTTCTGAGTAAATATTTAAATCTTTTCATTTACTTAAACTTCGTATCCTTATCGTTATATTGTTCGTTTCGTTCGAAAAAAAAATCTATTAACGAATATATAACAGAACAACGAGTAAAACCTACTATGTAAGCGTAAGCATCTTATAAGATAGTTGTAACCTATCGAGATAAAAATATGGATAATCTGCCTATTGATTCAATATAATGTACACACAAAATTGTCACGTCAAGAAGCTACATATTTATGGTAATACAACGTAGTTGTCATACCCAGAGCGACTATTAATTGTAATACCATAAGTATAGAAATCATCTAAGAAACAGATTTAAAACCTATTATAAGCTTAAGATGAAGTTTAAAATCGAAGTTGAAATCTAGTTTACCAGTAGCAACCGTTAAGGTTTGAACTGTGATTCGTGAACGGATCATTCGTTTTTAGTGTTTTTTGGCAAAGTTTAAAGTTCGTATGGTAACACTGGTACTGTTTTAGGGGTTCGTCGGTCATACATTATATCACATTGTAAAGTTTTATGCTAAAGTCTAGGTAGAATAATTTCCCGCATTGTCCATGTCCTCTCTTCAGGCGCACGAAGGAGTTCCCGACATTCTTCTATACAAATATGCGGAGATATTATTTTAGAAATTTAAATTTTAATTTCGGTTTAATCTCGCGTTCAGTTTCGTTGCAGTGAAAGCGCATGGTACAGTTTAGCCTCGTGGAACTATAGCGCTTTTCTTAAAACTCATCAAAGGAGTACGAAAAGCAAAAAAAAAGGCAAAAAAAACTTAAATTTATTTTTGATATTCTTTAGCAAAACTTAGTGTTTCTAATTGTATTTTCAAGTAGACGAATACTAGAAAAAAACAAACAAAATTGATGAAAACAAGTCCCCCGAACATCTTGATGCATAACATATATACTTGATGTAGTTTTCTGTCCATCTATCCATGCAATAAATTTATGACTAATGCAGTATTTCATTCAAAATTACGTAATGCAAGCTGTAATAATTCTCTCTGCACTGATTAAACATTTCCGCGTAGCAACAGCAGCTATTATATGAAGCAAACGCGGCATATTCCAAACTTGGTCTCACTAATGACATATGCCCAATAAATATGCAATCCATGCATCTTGAAATTCGTCAGACCATCGTTGAACAAAACCTAGAGCACCTTTTGCTTTTGCTAACAACGGATTGAACGGATTGTTTGGCGTCAAATGTTAGCTATATTTAGATAATTTATCTCGAGACCTCGAGTAAAGGGTAGGCATTTATGTACCGTTATTTAGTAATTTACCATGTAAAGCTGTTAATGGATTTGTTACTACCAACAGATGAAAAACGGGTCAGAAAAATTGTACATCAAGTTTGCTTTCTGATTTTATCCGTATTTCTTTTTACCTTTCAAAGTTAAGCTTTTTTAATCTTCCAACAGTAAGTTAGTCATTTAGGCGAAAATATTAACATCAATTGTTGGCCCATGCGACCATGCGAAATTGGAATCATAAGCAGTCAAATAAGCGGACAGATGTACCCACAAACACGCCCTTATAATATTGGCATAAATCCTAACAGAGTACCTGATGGCAGTATTAAGTAAGACGCCGGTTAACTATAGACAAACTATAAGTACGAGTAAGTTTAACAATTTGAAAATCCCCTATATTAGTAGACATTCCCAACTTCTATTTGTGATCTCATATTCGATTATTATCACAACTATTTTCAAAGCCCTTCAAGTGTTTTATTAATAGGCGAACAAATGTGTTTTGCAGGTGAAGGTGGGGTAAAGGTTTAACCTCCTGGTGCCAGAACGCCCCGCGAAGTAAGGCCTTAAGTGAGGAGGTGAACCAGCTGCTCTCCCTTTCCTCCTTCTTAACGGAGTCTTTGTTGCAAATTAAGTTTTTATGGGCGTTCGTTGTCAAAAACTACGTCTGCCGTGAGTTAAGATCGATAATATTTATGAGACTAAAAACAAAGATATTTCAAGTTGAACTAACATTGCAGGCACATCTTGTAGTAAAAGTAAATTTTTTTTCTAAATGGCACCTGACAGAGCAAAGTCTTTGTGTGTGTGTGTTCAATTCTTTGAATAGTAAATAGAAAAATTAAATCACTAGTAAAATAACTTAAGTATCAATGGCATTCGTGTGTACATATTATCTGAACCAGTTTAATGTGATTCAAGGTTTCGGAATGCAGGAAGAGCATGAAAAATATTACAACGTTAACGTTAACCAGGCATCTATGCGATTATACAAAAGTGCAAATTAGGTGTACGTTGCGGCACCGCACACAACAATGGCTCTTGGCTTGGACTCGTTGTCTTTCTACTCTAGCGGCAGAGTCTTGCTTATGGGCAACAACAATATGCAATAGTATGGGTGCTGCGACTGGTCATGGCTACTGCTCTGCTGCTAAATGTAAGCTAAACCCAACCCAATATGAACAAATGACTTTTTTTTTTTTGTTTTATTCATTTTTCTTTTTAGACGATAAATGTCGTTGCAAGTCTTGATTATGATCCCTTTAGTGTTCTTTTCTTCTCTTTTATTCTCTTTCTCTCTCTCATTTTCAAAACGAACTTTACAATAATTGTAATAAAAAAAACAAAAAAGAAAAAAAGAAATCGTTCCCTTGTTATCTTATATTACATGTTGTCGTCTGATGACGGTCTCACCATTTGCTTTTAATGCTTTTAGCAGCACATCGACTGCTGAAACGGTCCGTTATATATTTTATTGAAAACCGTTTTGCATTTTGTTTCACTGCTGCGCCACGAGATCGCTAAACAAATGAGATTGACTCTCAGTTCCAGTTAAATAATGAATAAAAAGTGTACATGTATGTGTGTGCGCATGTGTGTGTATGTGTGCGTGTGTGCGAATATGTAATGAAAACAAAAAACTAACCTACCTTGTCAAAGTTGCTTTCGCTTTCAATACTCGCATTGAATATAATATATAAACATATTTATGCATGCATGGATGTGTAGATGCGAATATATCTATAGATATATATATATATATATATATATATAGATATATGAACGTAACGCTATACAGCAGTTAAAATTTGGGAATATTTTAAAATGTAAATGAAAATGTTTTCTTTTTATATATATATATGCATATGAATATATGTATGTATGTATGCATGTAAAATATGCATAAACTTCATTCAACTCTCTAATACTTTGGAATAGATACATGAGCTTAGCAATTAGACTTTAAAATCATTGCTGGCAATTAACGCAAACAATATGCAGTTACTCGGCAGCATGGATGTTTATTAGTACGTTTATCTTTATAGTTCGGAGCCAATGTCCGCCAAAACAAAATATTAAAAAAAAAGAAGGAAAAATTCAACATGCAATACGGAGATATATATATATATATGTACAGTTATTTTGGGTCTTTGCCCACTTACTACTTGCTACTGCATTTCGAATATTTCGTATAATTTCGTATGTTTGTATGTTGTGTTTGTTTGTTTGTTGCATTGAATGCGGCGAATGTAGGTGACTTAGGTTTAATTCAATTAAAGGCTTTACATTGTTATACGTTATGTTGAATGATTTAATTTTAGCCATGTTATGAAATGTATACATAAACAACACAAAAAAAAAAAAAAAAAGAAAACAAAAAAGAGTAAATTTATTATAACCACGACTGTCACTTGATTATCAACGATTGCCAGCTTTAAGCTGTCATTCAGTCTGTATTTTGTGGTGTTTTATTTGATCCATATATATAAATATTGCTCGCTTGACAACAATAAAAATTTATACAAAAATTATACACACATATGCGTGCACAATACACAACAATACAAACAATAGTTTATGCCAATGCTCAAGGTATGTGTTAACAATATTTTCTCTATTGAATCGTTATGGAAGAGTAAACCACGCTTTCGTATTAGTTACGCTACCTAATAAAGCATTTTAAGAACATTAAAATGATTGCCTCGTCTAACGACTAGCGTGAGTGTTATAAGAGCTAAGTTAGCATCCCTTCGAATCGAGATGCCCAAAAGTCAGCTGCCGGGAAAATCATCTTATATGACATTTAAACGAACAGAGGGATGATTACGTGATATGCTGCGAAAATACATATAGTGCGAGATATATTTTGATTGGAAAATTTACTTTGAAGTTAGAACAGCTTTGGGTTGAATTTTCCGTTGGTCTAACATGCAAATTGCATCACTTGAAAACATGAAAAGTTTTTTTTTCATAAAAATTAACTAAAACTAGCTATCATTGCAAAAACATTCTCCATTGGGTAGAGCGTGATTCATAGTGTTTTCAGGCCTCTGAGCGATTGCTTTAATAATAAGACAACATCTTCATCATAATTGTACGGCCTTAGATATATGCAGACCTCGAATTATTTTACGCCGTACAATTTAAGCTTATATGACGAATAAAGCGTAAGTACATAAGCAAATCCATCGAAGAATTATCCACGATTTCCTAAACATCAAGTCTTCCAATCATCAAATCAAATTCTTTAGAAAATCAATTTTTTTGTATTGCCCTAAACGAATCTTGAAATAGCCAAAAATGACTTACAAAGACAAATGTGGGCGTGGCAAAATTTTAAATTGTCAAAAAAATTTAATATTTTTTTATTTATTCTACTTATACAGGAACTCAACTAAAAACAAATGACAGGCGAGTTCAAATGACTCTTAAAGTAAATCTTAAATTAATTATTATTGAAACTTGGTATAAGTACAATAAAACAAATAAGAAGGAAAAAAGAAAAAAAAGCATGTACACAATTAGCACAGAGCCACACCCACAACCGGTACAGGAGCAAATTGCAAATAAACTCCTAAGCCATCGCAAACATGCATAAGCTTGGCAACCGATAATAGTTAACAACAATTCATTTTCGAGTCATAATTACTTTTTAGGGTTAAAAGCTAGTTTATTGGACTTTAAATATTCCGATAATGATGGACGTCACGGTATGATAGACGTCGTTTAGGTTCTTGCAAACAACTCTGAGCGGGTTAAACAGCTCATAATTATATTTACATTGACTAACCTTGACCAAGGTAAAGTGACTAGAGAAGCGGTTAGGAACATTAAAACTTATTTCTCCAAGCAACGGCGGCGAGTCAATAGCACCATTTATTACTTTGATTACGAAGCAAAAGCCAAGAACAAATCTACGTTTCTCAAGAGACGGTAAGGACAACAGAAGTAACTTATTTTCATAGGGGGGAAGAGAAGCAAACGGATCCCAAATTCGTAAGGGCGAACGTAATTGTGTGACAGTATGCGAACACTTGAAATGCTCCAATGCGTTATTCACGAAATAAGATTTTTGAAAACAACAAACACCATAACTCAAACAATTTTCATTATTTTCATTCAAATTTCTTGAAAGTATCTTAAATTCTTTAGCGATAACATTTTTATAATCTGCACCACACGTGGCATAAGGATATATTAAGTTTGTGCGGATGTATCCAACACGCAGAAGAGCTTTTTAAGCTTATTATAAACTTCTGTTCCATCCGTCTCTCCGTCTTGTTTTCTTGCATTCAACCAAGAAAGCGCAGCTGATATTCTCTACAACGACATAGTTTGTCCCAAGAATAAACGCTTTTGAAAATGTTTAGGGTCGAACCGCTTTTTCGACCCCTCCCCAAATAACATTTTATTTTGACAAGCGTTTATATGAAGAACTATATTAAGACAAGTGGTGTATGACATTTAACGATGACCCAGGTCTCACTCTAGCATTTGATTATTGCTAAAAAATGACTTTTTTGTAAATCTTTCATTCAAATATGCGCCAATCTTTCGTTCAAAAACCAATCTTTTCAAAATACTCTCTGCATTTTTCACTATACATGAGATGGTAGAGTAAACGATGTTTGCCGCTGAGCTCATGCTCTGGTGTTGCTATTTCTTAATATTTTTCAAATATAATTTTCTTTCTTATGTTTCCTTAATAACCTTGGCGAACATTATTACTCAGCCAGCTTTGTTTCTACCAAAAAAAAAAAAAAAAAAAAAAAAAAGAGTAAAAAACAGATAAAGGTTTCGAGGTTCGTTGTATGTTTAAAGCTTTTTCTTTTCCACTATTTTTATTGAAACACACGCACTTCTTCGTAATATATATTCTCAAGAAGCCCTTCTACAAGAGATATCCAACTAAAATTTAATAAAGGTTGAAAGGTTAACGTGGCGATGAACGTGTGAGCCACCCTTTGCATTAGGCTAAAGAAATCAATTTATCTCATACAAGAACGAGTGCGAATATATATTGAAAATAAAAAAAAAAAAAAAATGGTTTTGATGATAAAATTACTCGAATGCTTATAATTAATAAAATAAACTATTTCGAGCATTTTAGTTGCTTCTTCTATTTAAAGATAATAATTTTGATATTTGTTTTTCTTTTTCACGGGTAGCAACTGGAAACGCTATGACTATGTTCTCAAAGGTATATATATATATATATATATATATATATATATATATATATATATATATGTAGTTAATATATATAGTAGTATATAGTATAGAAGTATAGTATATATAGTAGTAGTTAGTATATATATATATATATGTAGTTAATTGAGCCATTTGAAAATAACTATTAAGTTACTTGTACATGTTCGTCGTCCTTGCTTTTACTTCTTGATTTCTTGTTTTTATTGTTTTTTGTTCTCTTTTTTCGACAGTCACTATGACCCTGTGGCCAGCTGTCATATAATTGCACTCACAACGTTAAACTGCATTGCTTTCTTTGGTGGGATGTTGAGGCAACTCTCAAGCATTCGCAACCATTCGTGAGGATTCGTGGGGTACCACCAAAACAATGAAATCAAAGCTGTTTACACTGACCGAGTATCAAATAAATCGAATACAATATTTTCTTATTCTTATGTCATACACTTTTCATTGTACACCTAATGAATATTCACATTATTTATAATGTTTTTTTTTTTCGAAAGAAATATGCCAGGTATGTAAATATAAAACCGGAATTGTTGTATAGAAACGGCACGATTATTGCATGAAAATGATAAAAAAATATATTTTATTCAAAGTATTGTCCCTTTTCAGCTAATTTCGTAGATTTCCACAAGTAGTGAAGCCCTGCTCGGCAAGAGCGTCTGGGCCCATCAATGCAAACAAGTAGCAAGAGTTTGATAAGTGGCCTTAATTGGTTACCCATTCCATATTAAATGCTTTCAAAGGATCGCGAAACAGTTTTGCTGTAGTGATGGATGGACGAACGGACATCATTTAAAACAAGAGCTTGTGTTTGCTTACTAATTGTGCTTAGTAGCATGGATATGATATGACAACAAATGGATTATTGCAAAAGTGATCCAGAAAGTTGCTCAACAGTCCTTATGC
>KK502974.1:5277-113422 GCA_000688735.1 Glossina austeni | reverse complement strand
GCTTATTCGTAGTTGTTGTAGTTAAAGATTTTTCTTCGTTGTAACAATGTCGCCGTTGTAGTTTTGTTGTCGTTCTAGTTGTGCTTGTAGCTTTTTAGTTTTTCCTACGTTTGTACCTTGTTCGTTGTCGTCCCCGTTGTCATAGTTGTAGCCTTGTCCCAGTAGTAGTTTTCTTGTCGTTTTCGTCATTGTTTTGTCTTTTTCGGTTTTCTCGTTTTTGTAGCTTGTTCGTTGTTATTGCCGTTGTAGCTTTGTCGTTGCTCTCCTGATCTCCACACTCATGTATATGCGTATTCATATGCTTATTCATCTTCTTGCTCATATTCACACCTAAAAACGTACATGCATAACCAAGTACGTTCATAGGCGTATCCAGATTTATATCTGTATTTAGAAGCGTACATATCGAAGACTATACATATTCTACATATCTGAATACTCATGCTGATATGGATATTCACATTCATATTCGTATTCAATTGTAAACGTATGCATACTCATGTCTATATTTATGTTCGTATTGTCATTTATATTCATATTTCCCTTTAAATATGTACATATTCATTTTCATATTTATATTCACATCCATTTTCATATTTGAATTTCAATATGTACATATTCATATTCATGTTCATATTCATATCAAAACATGAACATACATGCGCCTAAAAAAATCTCTCAAAAAAAAAATTTTTTCTTAACAAATCCCTTAAAAAGGAAAAAAAAATTCTCTAAAAAATCTCTCTTAAAAACTCTCTTAACAAATTCTCTTAAAAAAAACAACAATGACAACAAGCACTGCACCTGGCGACTGCGCTGCATCCATCAATTGCTACATTATTAAAGTAAACACCCAAAAGTAAGCTTCAGAGAGCTTAGCTACATTCTTGATCAGCGTGAAATTCTGAATGGATTTGGCCATGAGTGTCCTTTGTGGTCGATGTCCTCCTCGTTGTCATTTTTGTAACTTCGTCGTTGTTCTTTTTGTGTTTGTAGCTTGCTCGTAGTAGTCGACGTTGTAGCTTTGCCATTTCTGCCAGACTGCCTTATCTTTTCCTTGGCTAGAAGTATTGCATTCGGAACGATTAACCCGTTGGACATGCTACAATCAGATTCAGAACAGAATATCAGTTCAATATATTACTTTATTAAAACTACTAGGCTCAATATCTAATGTACATTTTTATAAATTAGAGCCGATAGCCTCTGTTGCTAGTGCTCAATGTCTTTTTTTTTAGTCTAAGAGTTTATTTCACTAGTCTAAAATTTTAATAATAATAATAATAATAATAATAATACTAATATATACATGTAGAATGAAAATCCTAAACTACGTGTAGTAAACCAAAATGAGCTGTGTGACTTGGTCCTTACAACATTACTTACTGTGACGTTCGACTACAAAATTAACAAGTTTTCAATAGACATGTACAACTCCTGTACCGCTTTGAGATATCAGCGGCCGGAGCAGAGGATGCAGAAAATTATGTATAATATTCCACACATTTTGCTTATTTCACATTGTCTTTTAAACTTATTTGTGTTCTATCTCAATAAGAGAGATAACATATTTTATACACAACAAGGAACGTTTCCTTCTAGTTTAAGACTTTATTGTAAATTAATATTAAAATAATTATTTAGTATTGAATAAATAGCGAAGCGTAAAATCCGACGACTGAAGTTAAAAGTGTTAAGTAAAGAATACTGAGAAATTTTCTAAAACGACCAAGGCCCGATAGGAAAGGTTGGAGTAAACCTAGCAAAGGCGTAGGAAAGAACAGTAGAGTCTGGAAGAACGGGAACGAATCACACCGAGAAATAGCAGAGACTAAACTACATTGAGCAAGAGGCGCAAGAGAACCTAGAGGACGCATGCGAACTACAACGTCAGTCCTACGAAGGCATAGAGAAAAAGGCCGAAGCATAAATTGACGAGTTTCTTTTTTTAGGAATGGTCCCTGCTTTCTTGCATATTAAGGGCAATTGCAGAAAGATCAAAGAAGTTTCTATTTGATACAGGTACCTCGAAACATTATCCCTAAACATTTGAGGAGCTTCAGAATGTGATGCCGGACAGTCGATCACTCGTAGTTAAGTCCATTCAGTAGTTACATTAAAATTGAAGAGAAGATAAGACCAGAATTATTGGGTGTATTTACTCATTTTTTTATTCTTTCAGGTTTAGAGACATTTGACGGTATTATAAGTTTGACATGTTTAAAGGCCTTAATGCACTAATAGACCTGGGATCAACAGTTATTCATGGCAATGGTGAAAAGGCTATTCTGTATGAGGTGTGTAGGGAAGTCAACAATTTGATATTAAACACCACTGACTTGCCCGATAAAAAAAGAATATAGTAACCTTCGCAGATCCTGACGAATCACTTCTCTATAACTCAATTGTAGTGGCCTCAATTGGAACTCTGGTTCAGGAGCCGGTTTACTCTAGGGTGGATCCTCATCCATTGGGAGTAACGCACGTTGTCAATGAAGCAGTTCAGCACTTCGTAGCAAATGATATTATCAGAGAGACCAAGGTCATAGTATCATAAATCGATATGGATAGTCGATAAGATTAGATAAATTCCGTTCCTGACATAGCAGAAATGTTTTCAATCTAAGTGGGATAAATTCTTTGCTACTCTAGACCTTAGATGAGCATTTCATCAAATAGAATTAGCTAAAGGTGTCAGAGAAAAACAGCGGCTTCTTTGGGCCTGGTAAGACCCCCAGCCCCGGTGCTCCAAGCGAACTTTAACGCAATGACATCACGAACACTCACAATACGAACACTAGAAATTGGACACCCTTTATTGACGAGCGCAATGTAAAGGATGTGAAATTATATTTAAATATAACTAGAAAAGACACAACCCAAAGTTTGTACATAGCTCTGTTAAGCCGTTAACAGAATTCTGTTAGACGAAGTCTCGGAGGGATTTAAGTCAAAATATAGTTAAAATAAAACTTTTCTAGAATATTTTTATTTTACTTTCATAATACTTTTATTTTACTTTCATAATTTTTCTTGTGGCCGCAAAAATGAAGCTATCGACTTCAAATTTAGCAAAAATATTGCACGTTCTTGCATGGAGGTTGGTACTGAAAAAGAGCGAAATCGGTTGGAGGGCACGCCCACAGCACCACGTATAATAGCCCTGAGATTATCCCTGTTTTTCAAAAGGAATAAAAATTGGTTTTTTGCTCATTACTCACAAAATATTGCCAGTAAGTGTACAAAAATTTCTAAAGGTTCTATGGGCAATGCTATAGTATTCGTACTAAAATATTACGTTAAGTACGGAAATTTTCAAAGTTCCATAAAACAATTCTCCGAGCAAAACTTAATATATCCTGCATATCGTTGGAAAGGTTATTAATAGTTGATTTACCGTCCTACTTTCATTTTTTCACAGGGTATGGTTTGCCCACAGTAGCTAAGCAAACTTTCGCTTTGTCAACCTCATTTATGAGATAGTGTAAAAATGCTGTCCTTTCAAATATTTATTAATTTACATAAAGTCATGTTTTGTTTATAACGCTTTGTAAAAAATTTCGCGAAAAGTTTTACTTTAACTATATTTTAATTTAAATCCCTCCGAGATATCGTTTAACAGAATCCTGTTAACAGTGTAAACGAGCTCTATAAAAAAATTGGTTGGTGTCTTTGCTGATTATATTTAAATATAACTTCACACCCTTTGCAATGTAAAAGTTTATCTAAAAACCTTGTGCGGATGCTTTGTCCACACAAAATATAAATAACATGAGTGATAATTATAGTATTATTACTCAGGTCATGGTTCATAACGAAGTTTTTTTCACAAATGCAATACTTTCATATATTGTGACTTGTTGATACTGGCGCGTTGCCAACATAACTTGATTGAACTTATTCCGGGAGTAAAGTTTAGGTATGCAAAAAGGCCACCTGCTGACATAACTGGCCTAAATGATCAAAAAGAAATTATTGCTGCGGAACAAAACAAGGCCCACCACGCTGCTCCAGAGAATGTTAAACACATCCTCGAAGACTATTTTTTCCCAAAAGTCGTGAAAAAATCGAAGGAATTTGTGATGAATTGTCGAATTTGTTCAATCAAAATCTAATCAACATCCCACGAAAAAATAGATAGCTCAAAGCACTATTCTATCGAATTGCGGGGAAATTCTTTATATAGATAGCTATTCTACGCATTCCAGACAATTTCTTACATGTATCGATAAGTTTTCGAAATTTGCTGTAGTCCAACTACTCAGACCAACAACTCATATCTAGAACAACAGCGGATGTTAAGCCTTTACTCCTCCAACTGTTGAACCAATTTGAGCAATATATCAATCATATGAATATTGACATTGTGAATGGTCCGCCACTGCACAGTGCTTCAAATGGCCAGTTTTAAAGCTTTCAGAGTACTTTAACGGAAATTACTGGCTGGCTAAAACTTGACAGGTACTTAGAGAATACAAAGGAAGTTATACTATTAGCGACTATCGAGTGTAAAAAGTGAGTACATGTAGTAACTGAAATAAAAGCTATCGAAGTGTTCCATACAATCCAATTCAACAAACAGAATTATTGAATTACGGAGCGAAAGTCGCCAAAATCAAACATACGAAGCAGGAATCTGATAACGACGGTACTTATAAGAGGGAGAAGGGTCTATAGGGATAACATTACTACCGCAAATTCGTTTTGATTTTCTTTTCATTTTACTTGTAGTCAGTTTAGGATTATTTTCGGATCCATAAGCATACTGGCAGTTTCATCAGCTAAAATTTTAAATTATTTGGATAATAATCAGTCGGCGATAATATGGTTACTTGAAAGGTGTGACAAACTTGACTTTAAACTCAAATTTGAAGGATGAAGCAGCTAAGGCATCTTACCTATCTCCTGAGTCGCGTATGAAAATGTTACTATACGTTTGCTTTCTGAAATACCACAAGCGGCTATAGTTAACCTGACAGAACTTTTGAAGATGCTGAGTATACCCTTTTTTGCCTGGTCTTTGTTATGAACCATATCCTTCAAAAACATAGCTTTACTATTACGAAGAAATCTATTCAGACTGCAATAACTCAAACCATGGCTAAACCCGAGGAAGGTTTAAATTTAGAAGGGGAGGAATTATCATCATAAACCTAACTCTACTGCAAATGCACAGTCAGCACATTGCCATCAACGCACATATTTAACTTGAAATATGATCAACAGCACAGTGTCAACACCGCACTGCAATGTAGCTATCAGCACCAACAGTGAATAAACTTCGAAAATTCATTCCTAAGCTTTGGTTCATTTAAAACTACAGACTCAACATCAACGACTTAACAAGCCAAAATACATAATTATAAAAAGAACTCAAAGTGTTTTTTATTAATTTATATAAAATGGATAAAAACTATACACTTAAAATTTGTTATTTAAAAACACGTACACATATATGTATATATATATATTAGGGGGCCCCATAAATAATCAATTATTTTCGCAAGATACTATCTCGCATTAGTCGTGCGGCAACCAGACAAGTGTAAGCATACTTTTTTTTGGTGTTATTCTTCAACCAGTTTGTTAGTTATTTATTCCCAACAATATAAATTTTTTTTGTAGCCCTGAATAAAATGGCGGACTTTGTACCTTCTGAGAGCCATATTCGTATTGTGCACTTTTCCATTTTAACGCCGGTTTAAGTGCCATGGAAACAACAAGCAAAATTTGCGACATATATGGAGATGTGTTGAAGGTCAACAAGTTTCAACGTTGGCTCAGAAGATTTGCCGCAAGTGATTATGACCTGTCAGATAAGCATCGAACTGGACGCCCAGATCAATTCGATAAACACGTCTTAAAATCTCTAGTGGAGTCCGATCCAAGGTTATCTATACAGGAACTATGAAGAACCCTTGGTCCACCGTACAAAGACATTTAAAAGAAATTGGCAAGGTACATACACAAGGTAAATGGATTCCACACCTGTTGTCTGAGGCCAATAAAGATCTTCGGCAAACAATTTGTAATTCTATGCTCACCAGACTAAGCAGAGATCCACTTTTGTCTAGGATCGTAACTGGAGGTGAAAAATGGATCCTTTATGATAACATAAAACGATCGAAACCAACCCTAGTGCATTACGAATTATTGAAACTTGGGGAGACAGTTACTGCTGACCTGTATTGTCAACAATTACAACGGTTACAGTCTGCACTCATAGAAAAAAGACCAGCTTTAGTAAACAGAAAAGGTATGATACTCTAACAAGACAATGCCCATCCTCATGCAGCGAAGATTACTCAAGAGAAAACTAAGCAGTTAGGCTGGGAACTTCTGCCGCACCCTCCATACGCTCCAGACCTAGCACCGTCGAACAACCATCTTTTCAGATCACTAGAGCATTCGTTACGAAATAAAAATTGTAATTTCTTATACGATGTCCAAACGCACCTTGAGTTATATTTTAAGTCGCGTCCACCCCACTTTTTCAAGAGGGGGGTTGAATCGCAAACAACGGTGATTACATAAACGATTAAAAACTAAAAATGTCATTTCAAAAAAACATTTTTCCTACGAATGCAAAATAATTGATTACTTATGGGTCGCCCAGTTTAAGGGACATTTTGTTTAAAAGTTCTTAATAAAAAATAAATAAATAAATAAATATGTATATATAAGGTTTTTTTTTTTTTGTTGGAACATTTGCTGAGAAAAGAATAAGGATGATTAGGATACATGTATAATTGTAAATCGAAGACAGAGCAGAAATTTCATAAAAAATAAAAAAATATAAAAGAACTCAGCCGGAAATAATAGACATTGATGTAAACGAATTAGACTAGTAGTAAAGAAAAAGATCACAACGTGAAACAGAATAACGATGTGATCCCAGTTTTAGCAATCGAAATAACTTCGTGCAGAGCATATTAAGCGGGAAAGGAATCCGGCATGAAATGTTAGCGATCAGTAGCTCAGTTCAATTCACAAACTGTGCCCAGCGGCACGAAAGAACGAAACATCATAAGGCAAATAAGAATAAGAAGTTGTTTTAGATAACCAGATTACTTTGTTGTTGTTGTTTCTTTAATATTTTTATTTAATTAACTTGTTATTGATCATATTATTGCAACCAGACGCGAACATTAATGAATACGCATTTGAGGTTCATCATTTTTGAGGGAGTCTTATTGCCAAATATTCTTGAACATTCTGTTTAGTTAAAGATGAATTCTCTTACTGGAAGTAAAATAAGAATTATAAGGAATACTTTCATTTTTCTTTTATAATATAATCTATCATCCTATTACATTGCTTATTCCAAGGGACCAAAGATTTCAATTTTTAATTGATTTTTTTTTTTTTCTCATTTCAGTAACTAATATTGGTGCCTAAAATTTATTAATTGTTATAAATAAATTAATTATTTCCTTATATTATAATGAAAATTCTATAGACCCGTTTATTGATCCACTCAAATTTCCCACTAGCAAGCCTTCTTTCTTTTGATGAATGTTTTAGCTGTTATATATTTCAGATAAAGTTGGCTTGTTTCAAAAGTAAGTTCAATTCGAAGAAACGATCTGTTAAGTATATTGTGTATGGGTTTTATTCCAAACTCATCAGCTTGTAGTGCTTCTCTTAATGCGTTAGTTTCAATTGGTTCTACTACACTAGAAAAACAGAACTGAAACGTTTCGTCTTTTTTAAAAGGTACGTGTAATAACTCTGGTCGAGACTTTCGAGGAACCTTAATAGTCGCCGAATAGTTTTTCGGTTTCTAGTCGATTGTATGCATTGAAAATCTTCCCTCTTAGTACACTCACTACATGAAAATTACTTTTAACAGCACGGGTAGCAAGCCAATCAGCGTATTTGGTATTTGTTGTTTTGTCACAAAAATGCGGTTATTAACGGTGTCCTTTAGCACGTCAGCCATTAATTCCAAGACATGTACCCTTGTTTGCAAATTCTTTGAAATGAAGGTAAACACATTTTTAAGTCATCTATGAACGGGCTGGAGAAAAAGTAACAAAAAAAAAAAAATGCGTATAGTTACATACTACAACTTACTTTACACTAAAACGAATATAATGTTATGATTGTGGCGTGCGGGAATATTGCTGATGTTGACGGCAACCAGCATGTCAATGCTAGTGCAGATGGTCTTGAAAATAGTGCTGTTGTATAGGTCATGAAGTATAGATGATGTCCTTGTTTCTCTTTTTTTGGGCATTGGTTGTTGTAGTTGCTTTTGTGATATTTGTGTATGTTTAACTTACTCTTGCATCCACTTTTCTTTTATTATTTTTGCGGTTCTTATTATTGCCTTTGTTTTAATTAAGGCTCCTTGTTGTGTCTATTGTCGCCATTTCACGTCTTTTCAACAAAGTCCTATAAATTTGGCAGCTCTTTCTTATATGTTTCTTCTTATATGTCTCCTAGATTTTTTATTGCGGTTATTTCTCTATTTGTAATGCCAGTCATGCTTTATATTTATCATTTACTTTTTTGGGTTTTTTTTTTTTTGGATAAGTTTAAGAATGTGTGCAATTGTGTGAATAATGGCTTCCATATGAAAATGGAACACTACCAATTAAGTTCTAATACGCGCAACCTATAACAATTTCGGTTTGCAACGGTAACCAAATTGATCTAATGAACATGACTTATTTTGATTTAATTTATTTTTATTCCTAGTTTTCAGAGCGCATTTATTTCTCTTTATTTATGTGCACAACAATTAATAGTACATTTTTGCACACTTGACGCAACAAAACGTTGATCGCAATGTTCTCAGCAATATAGCTGTGTTTCTGGATAATGTTTTCTTTTGTAAAATTTCCTTTTTCAAGCTTTTAGAAAAACAACTTTACGTAAAGTTCTCTTTAATTATATTAATTATATTACATTAAATTGATGTTAATTTGTATTTCATTAATACTATTTATTAATAATTTTCTTTACGTATTTACATACATATATTCTTTAGCACCAATTTTCACGACAAGGCATTTACGCGCGTTATTATGAGCATCGAACAAAGAAAAAATAAAACACTGCTGACGTATACTTACAAAACAAAAAATTAACAGCAAGAGAAACCGCCGTCAAACAACCAAACGCGAAAACAAAGGCAAAAAAAAGAAAAAAACAAAAGTGTTATCAAGTAGGTTGAGTAAGTAAATGCTGTCGCGGTTGAAGAAAAGCAGATGCTACTATTGTGATTACACAAGTGTAACGCATTTGTTATACAAGCGGGAAAGATCGTTTTTATAATAACACTTAGTTAATAAAGTACAACAATACCCCTTGCTACAAACTATGAATTTCGGAAAAAACTGATTGGTGGGTATAATAACTACAACAATGATAATTGCAACAGTAACAATGACTACATTAATTCCAACACAGCAGTAACCGAAACAATAATAAACGGAGCTATAGTGATATTCGTGACTACAAAAAAAATAATAGCAACAAGCATAAACGCAACAATATTAAAAACGACAAATATAGAAGTAACATCAGAAACAACAATAATAGCAGCAGCAAAGAGAATAACGATCATAACAATAGCAAAGTCAAGAACCATAAAATAGCCAGTTCCCCTGACGCTTGATTCATTTATTAGCTCATTGTTGGTTTATTTGTTTACCACCTCAAAAAGCATGTTCTTTACAGATAACAAAACTTTCTTTCACTTAAATATTTCTTTTATGTTCCGTTATAACAACAGTTATCAATTTCTTAGAGTACTTACTAATATTAGTAGTAATAATTTTAAAACTAGTCAAAAGTAATAATTTTTTTAATGTGGTCATCTATTGAAAACGTTGTTAATTTTTTCGACGAGCCAAGCAGTTAAGCATTTTCTCGGACGGAGCAGGTTCTCCAGAACCTTTACTGAGTCCTTCTTTAGTTGCCTTTGATGCCGTACGTTTCAAAATTTATTCTTAATAGCTTAAAAAAAGTGATTTAAACAACTTTTTTGGGATGGAAGAAAAGGTAGTATAATAATAATAACATTCAACCTTCCAGGACGGAAATTTGAGCAATAGTTAAAAGCTAAACTTTCTTAACATGTCCCATGGTCTCCATTGCCCATAAAAACTTTCTCTGTTGGGGAATAGAATATCACATGTCTGTTGCCAACAGCATCAACCATCACCATCTTAAAATTAGACATCTTGGTCGAGAATTGTTTGAAAATCCATGGTTCTGTAATGCCCTGAATGGAATTAACCATCCGGAACTGAATATTCTCTCTGTTCTACTCAACCAGCACTAGTCCAATTTCAAAGCATTTTAACTGTAGAGGTACAATAAATTGGAAAATGATAGATTTCGGTAGTAGTAATTACTCTGGCATAATTGGTCTGAACTCTCTCATACTATCAAAGGTTATAATTAATAACACACAAATTAGCACGAAAATTATATTCTGAAAGATATGAGCATTCAGTTGAGGTAAGGAATATTTATACCTTGGAAACAGTAGGAGCAATCGGAAAGTATTGATAAATCTCTCGTTACCATAATGTTGAAGAGGAAGTGAAAACAGATGCAAGAAATATCGGCGTTGTGGCCGTTCTGTCAAATGAAAATCACCCTATTTCATGCTCATCCAGGACATTGAATAAACAAGAAACGAACTGTTCGACTATCGAGATAGAGGCATTGCTCATAGTTTAGGTAGTTAATTATTCCAGCCTGTATATCTCCGATAGGAAATTCAACTTAGAAATCAACCACCAACCACTTATAGGGCTGGTGGAGAAGACATAGCAGCTGCTCTGGTGGTACAAACGGTCCTCTCCCAAAAGGAGGATTTAGGTAATCATGTAACCATTCTTGACATAGTGCTGAGTAGGTTTAAGACACAAGTCAGACTAGTACCGGAAAAACGGGCTACGATTATTCAAGTGTTCGATTAAAAACTAATAAATGTCGAGCAAAGAGACATCGACCGCAAACAGGTTTTGAATATTCTTCATAGAAAGATAAAAAAGAGGAAAATAGCAAATTATCCAAATATTAGCGATAACAAACATTACAATGTCCAGAAAGTATTTGCCAATTATTCCAATAAAAAGTGCACTTATCGAGGGAATTGAGATTTTCTTTCACGCGGCTTATTAGTTGAGAACTCAAGAGTGAGAATTCTTGGTGCCTTGAAGAGTGCGACACAGCATACGTACGATTTGTCTTCTTTTCTTAGTGGCTGATTTCAAATATTTTTCCTCGCCGTAGATTTTCAGATGGATCTAAGTGTGAATGTAGTTGCAGGATAAGCCGTTCTCCTGGGAAACCAGCATTTCTTTGTACGTGAAGATCGTTCAGTTCACTGATGTTACTTCTGAGATAAATCCAAGAGTTTGCAATAGATTTTGGTAATTCTCGGTCCTAAGACAAACCATACTTTCGTAATTGCTGAATTAGAAGTTTTGACGTGATAGCGACCGGTGACAAGAGCCGTATAGGATCAAAGATTTTGGCAACGTCAGACATAACTGTCCACATAAGACCAAGTGTTTTGATCGTACTGTAACTATCACTGTTGTTTGGCGGTTGGCGTATCACTTCCGAAGGGTGAAGCCTCCACTATTTAAGATTGTACTTAGCTCCTTTTGCGTATGTATTGCTGCACAGATATTACCCAGTTCCTAATTACCTAGGAAATGTTTTTGCGCAAAATCTTGTCCCAAAGATTGTAAGCATTTAGTTGTTAAGCAAGGAGTAGATCGTATTCCATAAGTTATGGTATTGAAGCTGTAGTATTCCAAAGGTTCAAGGTGCGATCGGTTGATATCTTCAAATATCTTGACTTGTCGTTACATTTTCCCATTATTGGTGGTGAATACGAATCTTGATATCAGAAACAACTTAATGTTGATATGATATTGAACATAACGGGGAGGATTCTCTCTGGGGTGCATTCTGTTGCACTTGACAAGTTGATTGATGGAGCTGCTAGTCTACGCAAGGAATGATTAAGAGCGTGTTGTGTATAGGTTAGCATAGTTGTTTGGATATTATGTTGATATCGTGGTTCGTGTGCCTCAACAGCTTCTTTGTTCCTACTTGGTTTTTCTCAATGGAATAATGAGTAATATCGACCATTGCATTTTTTTCATTTTCCACTATTGCAAGTTGTGTACGCATGGTCTAAGCAATTGTAACACGCGTTATGACTTTAAGAATGTTTGACATCTTTGCACATCGTAGGACCTTCTTCCATGAAAGGCACTCCGTTTTATTAGGTGTTTGATTTACCACGGAAATGAAGGTTTTTGCAGACCCCTTTTCTTTGCTGCCAAATGTTTCTTAGACCTGGTATCGATGTTCGAAAATGTTCGATGTTCGATGTGAGTCAAAAATTGCAAGTGGGTCGTCTTGTCTAACTTTTTCGACATCATTGAAATTAGGAGCGGATTCGCGTCATCGGATAGAGCTTCTAAATTCTTTAATGCCATGAGGTATTCCGTTGTTATGTCGTGCAAGTACATTATGCAGTGTAATTGCCCTCTGTTAGTCTAAGATGGCATATTAGATTTTCTACTTCTCCCATTAAATTGGCCTTTGAATGCCTCGTCTTTTCTGCAGGTGAAATGGGCCGTTCATGTACAAGCTCACGGAAAAATCGGAAAATTGGTTCCATTTCATGCGATCACCGTCATACTTTCGTAGTGATACCTTTGCAAAGTTCTGAGGTGTTAGCGCTGGAGGTGTTGTCGCTGTAGGCTGCCCGACATGCTCGACAGACCCTTCATACAATTTCACAATGTGTGTTGTGGTGGAATACTTATGCTGCGAGTATTCATTCATATCATATTCTGCCGACTCGTTATTAAGAAGAATATCTTCCGCTTGTTCATGTGATCGGTGCGCCAAGCCCTCTTTTCTTCTAACTTTTTCGACTTGATTGAGAAATAAATTTTTTCCTTTTAATTAGTGGTTTCGATTCGAAGTGATAGCTTGGTATATTTTATTAAATCAAAAAGAGGTGTTTATGTACTAAAATAATTATCTTATAAACTGTATGTGTTTCATATACCACGGCGTTGAAATGACGGTCATAATGAATTGTTTGTCCATGTCAGCATCCAGCGACGGTATCATCTTTACTTAAACAAAATATGCTGCGGCTGTTCACAGACTATTCCAATATGTGATCAAATAAAAATAATAATAGCACCAATGGGCGAAAGATGACTACATGGTCACAATACATATACACACAACGACAAACAATAGACCTATCGCAACAGCATAAACAAAATATGCAATTTGAAGTATGAATAAACTATAAAAAATTTAAAAATAAGATGAAAAGATGGCTCAGACATGTACGATTGTTTATGCATGAACAACGTCATCAAAGAGAACAAAAAGTGAACTAGTAGACGCTTTGGGGTCAGCACAATGCAGTAAACAAATGGCCCTTCGGCGTTATGAATGACGAAGATTGGCAAAACATAGTCAAACACTTACAAGATAACCACGACAATGACCATTACCTAATATAAGCGGTGAACAAAGAGATCACGATAAATGATGACATGAACATCTCAATTAAGTTACGGAAGTCGGAACTAGAGGACTGCAGAAGACTGATAATTTAATCACTGAAGAGCATAAACACATATAGAAGTGAAATTCAAAACAATATCCTTGACCATGAGTAGCTTATGAAATTCTGATTTGTGCAAAACAAAATAGATCGAATATAAGGTATAAGTCAGGTGTACTATCTAGAGAAGAAAATAAATAAATACAATGAAGATGTCTAGGAATTTCAATCAATCAGAGTGAAGCTTATGTTAGAAAATAACATCCTTATTATTGCTGTTAAGATTCCAATCAACTTTGCCAACTTTGAAAGTTATGTTCAGGGCAACCCCAAGCAAAAAGATTCATAAAATCTTCTGATATGGCGCATAAACTATTGGAACTAGAAAGAAGCGACCTACGTTTAGTCACGAGTTTCTACACGGATCATAGTTCCCTCAGGGAGCACCTGAAATATATGGGTTATGTTCGATACCGATTCATGCAGATTCTGCCAAGGGACGAGTGAAATGTCCCATCATATTCTATGTAAATGTGAGGCCATTTGAAGAATTAGATTCCAATTGTTTGGCGACCACTTTATAACGCCGGACACGATATGGTTGTCCGAACCCAAAAATGTGGGATGATTGATAAGAATCCTAAAATTGGAGGTCTAGGGACATGGACAAATACAATAAATCTCCACACAATTAATAGCAATAAAATAAAACTAACGCCACCCATTAATAAGGACAGGCATAAAATCGATAGCGACAATGGACAAATTAGAGTAATACAGAATAATTACGATTCATATAACAATTAAAGAAAATTGAAAATTATAGCAAAACTTGAGACACAAAAAGGAAATATGTGTACAAAAATTTGTTGAAGAACCTTCTAAAAACTATTGTAATTTTACAAATACAATATCGTTCAAGCAAATTGTAATCGAGCAATTCAAAAACTTGGAGTAAATATAAGGATTGAAAACTCAGACAATAATATCGAACATATTCATAGTTTTAGTTATTGTTATAGCAAAAATAATAACGATCACAACGTACTGTTTTCTGAAGAAAAACGGCTAAAAATGGAGAAAATAGAGATTCATGAAAATCCCTTGTCAAAGGGTGGAGGAATCCCGTATTCCCACTCAGATTCGGATCAAATTAGAAACAATGACACTAATATACATGATTGTGTGTAAATTGCAAGTCTATCATAAAGAATGATGAGCAACAAAAAAGCAACATTCTTTGGATCGTTTTCGTTAATTCATTACTATCCAAAAGAAGTAACAATAAGAAGAATGACGTAGAAGACAAAATTACAAAACCTAATGGTAAGATCACTGTTGAATAAAACAGAACGTAATGAAAATCTTTATTTTGTAACTAATTAATAAAAACATATAAAAACGCATGACCACTTTTGCGATCTTTTTAGAATATGCACGAAACTTTTACCGTACGCGTTCATATATTAAAACCTACGTTGGATTATAGTTATGGAATGTTTGTCATAACTTGGTTTTCTAAGTACTAATTATTAGCTAGGTTTCAGTTTCAAGTTTTTTGCTTTATGTATGCATAAAGGAGGCAAGAAACACTCTCTCATATCTTTAAAATCAGTCAAAATTTAAATAACTCACGTTATGCGTTATTATTAGTTTTTCAGAGTTAGTATTAGTTTTTTATAGTTGCTTTTATAAGAGAAAATCGCTATAAACAGAAAGCAAAGTCCTTTCCAAACAAAATTGTTTATTTACAAAATGCTGAAAGAAAATAAATAATCTTAAATTTGTGAAAGATAAGCAAAATAATTTTTTCTTAGCATTTTATTTCAATTATATACTTAACGGACTTAATTTGCCAATTTTTGTAATCAACCCTGTATCATTAATCTTTCTAAACATTATCACATACCGTCGGTATCACTGATAAAGGATCAACAACTAATAAAAACGCATCACCATACCGAACAGATATAAGACATAAGGAACATATATATAAAAATTAAACAGTTGACATTAGCTTTTATATTATATCCATCACCAAAGGATGAGGGGTATATTCATTTTCTCAAAACGCCCAAAAGAAAGCATCAGAGACCCCATAATTATTCTTGATCAGCGTCAATTTGTAAATAGATATAAGCATGTCCATTTGTCCATCTGATCTATTGTAAACAGTCTCCTGGTCGCAAAAATGAACCTATAAAATTCACAGCAACATTGGAAGTTCTTGCAGTCAGGTTGGTATTGAAAATGGGCCACAGCGGTCACAGTTCGACGTAAACTGAGAACACCACATGCCTATGCGACAGAAACTTTTTTTTTGAAAATAGAAAAAATCAGCTGCGTCCACTCCATATTATAGAGCATAAGAATTTTGTTCTTTAAACTCTTTTGCCTTTTTTCGGATTAAACGGTGATGGGTGTAAAAGATTCGGTAACGACCGAGTTTAATTTTTTTACTTGTTTATTTATTTAAATTCACAACTATAAAACCATAGGCCAACATTAGTATAAATCACATACATACATAGAAAGGACAAAAACTAATAAATAATCTTCTTGCTCTATCATTAACTTTTGTAATCGTCAACTGCCGGCATCGGATTAATTTAGGTGTTCAAGAGCGAAGTCAATTTTCTTTTAAAAACATTTAAAGAGTCAGCAAAGGAATCAAAGTCAGTGACAATGCATTCTAGTATCGACTCGAACGTACAATAAATGAGCGTTCAGGCGAAGACTTCAGTATAAGTAAAATTGATAAAAAAGGGTTCCTACTCGACTTAGGAAATTATAGTCGTTCGATTGAAACATTCTGTGCATATGACTGAACAATTTTGTAGAGGTGAACGAAGAGTCTCAATTTTAATTAGTCATACAAAGAGAATTTCAGAAAACAACGAAAGAAAGGTGAAATGTGGCCTTTGACTCTGACTTAATAGACAAAATTTGTAATGTGATTCACAATCAGTTTAAGTTTCTTTAGATTGTAAGATACGCAGCCAGAGATAGCTTAACACAATAGTTAACATGCGACATAAGCAGAACGTGCGCAATTGTATATTTAACTCAAACCCGCAAGCGTAAGTTCATATTATATAATTTCCGTTGCGCAACACATATGTTAGCTCAAATGCGTCCAAGTGCACGTCAAAGTTGAGTTAGCGATCCAGAATAACCCTCAGACATAACAAAAAGTCTAGCAGATCAACAAGATTCTCACATAATCTAATATGCAAATTGAAGAAACCAGTCCGAGAAGAGCTGAAGAGCACAGCTTTAGTCTTACTTGTGTTTGTACAGAGCATGTTTTCCATTAATCAAGAATTGACACCTGCTAGGAATTCGATAATATCAATTTCGAATGTGCAAATATCATTTCGATCGTAGGTAAAGAGCAGGAAAACATCGTTTGCGTAGGAAAAAAATCTACAATCGTGGTCTGCCGAATCGAAAAATGATTCACGAATAGATTGAACAGGACAAACCCAGGATGGACCTTTCCGGTACACCAAATACGGTATCAGCCAAAAAAGAACTGAGGTAATCTACAGACACAAATTTTTTGGGTCTAGAGATGTTTGTTTACATGCAGAATTAGAGAAATTCATTTTATTATACAATTCGTTTATAAGCTTTTTCTCTCTTTTTTAACAAAAATGCAAATGACCTCTATAAAATCATACGGTGTTTGAAACATGAACATATGAACTTGTTTTGTTGTACATACATCATTGTTAGGTCTGTCAAGAACAACGCCGTCTTTTTAAAAGTTTTCTAAAAATTTGCGTTCATCTGCAATGCGACGGAAGCATGTTCATCTCTATTTACATACACGCAATCATTTTATTTTGCATGTTCATGAGCCGCACACAACGCATAACACAATCATTCCTTCTTTTGTGATTGAGCAGCGACTGACGCTTATTGATGTGATTTTATGCAAACGACCAAAAAAAAATACTTCCATATTGTTCTTTTAGTTGATGTTAAATGACTTGTATCTGCGCGCGCACACTTTTCACTGGCTAGTTTTCTGGAAACTAATTTCAGTCGTCTTATGTGTTACATAAGGAGTCGATTTACGGTTATCGTTATCGAGCAAACTCGACATCGAATTCTGGCCTGATGTTTACTTAATAGCGTATGAGTACTTACTCGATGTCGAACGTAAGATGTTATATTTTAGCTCGAAAGCAAAATAGCTATGGAGCTTCACGTTCAAAAGAAAAAGAAAATAAAGCATCGTTATAGATGCACATAGTTGATAAAATTAATAGAAAGATTACTGAATCTCAGAAATCCCAAAATGTTGGCAAAAACAACAAGACAGTTATATTCGGCGGGGAATGAATCTCGCATATCCACCACTATGCTTTTCGCATTCTATTGTTCATTTTTTTTTATTTGATACCCATATTGCTGGTATTGTTCAGAAAAACTTAATTGCAGTGTCTACCATATTCATTTTAAGAATAACCCATTTTTAGAGAGATAATATATTTTCATTTCAGGAGTGCAGAAATAGTTTTAAACGTTTTGTCTTGTTTGCCTCATGATAAATAATGTATCTATCGATTTTGAAGTCGACGTCTTAATTTTTTCGATCAATAATATATATACTTTACTTTTTTAATATAATACTTTACCCACATGAAGCTTCCTTGCGGGTGTTACATATATTATGAAAAAAAACAAAAACGAAATGAGTATAGCCCCATCTTACAGGTGTGGGTACAATAAGTTAAATAATTATTTTCAATCTATAATTCAATATAATCAATTTACCTGATGGTTTCATAGAATATGAAACGGGATGAATGAATATGGACAAAAAGTGTCGGAAAAAGACAAGTGAAAATATAGGATTGCTAGAAGTTATTTAGAAATTTTTCTGGAAAACAAACATAATATTCAAGGCCTTTTGGGCAGTATATAAAGAGACAAATATAATATAGAAGTCATAAATATCAAGTTAGCTATAAAAGAAAAAAGAATCAGTCAATTTAAACACATAGTGATGTAATGAATTCAACTTATTAAGTTTCGTTTTATATCTCTGTATAACAAATTTCAATTTTATGACCAATATGTTTTTCAAATTCTACATTTGGTTTGTTTATTTATTTACTTTTTTTCTTCTTCGTACGCATTATTTTGTTATGCCTACAGAAACCATCACAAGCATTCACAAAAGCGATCGATATGAAACCCGCTGTACAGCAATCTGGTCCCATCAACCTAAAATGAGATCTTTTTGTACGATAGCTTAATAACGACAATCGTAAACCTAGCTTTTTCTGTTAATGTCAATGGCACATTAATCCGATTTGCTTGTTTTTCGGGATTGACGTGAAGGTTTTATTAATGAAAATTTTAGTACGCTACTTGAAACTTTAAAATAATAAGTTCGTAGACAAATAAAGAGGTAAATTTTCGGGATATTGCATTTACTTCGACTGTCGCTTAAATTTTTTTCGATTTTTTTTCGTGGAGCGGGGAAACTTTTTTCGTTATCGACATTTTTACTTAAAACTACACAGAAAGTCGACTTGAGACGGGCTACGCCAATATTTTATATGCGGGTGTAAAAGTAAAAAAGACAAAAATCAATATTTTGATTAAAATAAATTGAAGTTTTTATTAGACTGTTATTTTCCATAATATTTTATTGTATTATTAGTTGCTAGCTTGGTTAGATAACGGATTCATTAAGCAGCGCAGACCATTACGGTTTTAATCTTATTAAAAGCTTTTGTATATATGCTGCTAGCCTTAAGTCTAAAAATTATTTCTTATAGATTAATTTTACTTATGGTTTGCGTTAAATGTTAGCATTTTGTTTCTTAAGCCACCGAAATTAATTAATTTTTATGTAATAAGTAATACTCTTATTTGATAATGAATATTTTTAAATATAATTATCATAATCTTAATATAAACGTACATCTCATCATTAAATGAAGCTGCATATAATGTATTGCATAACCAACATAACCAAAAATAAAAGAAAATTCTGTCTATTTTCCAATTAAAACCTATAAAGCCCTCTGTCCATACTATCAACTCTGTCATAGAATATCAAACCTTCTATTCTAAACATAAACAATTAAAAAAACTGTAATCAGGGAAGGCCCACCGTTAAATGCCCTATAGCACATTACCCGATACAATCATTTTCGTTTTCATGTAAAAACGTATATTTATGAATCATTATACGGGAGGGGATCGGGAACGTGATTGTGTTCAAATTAAGTAAATTTAATTTTTATGTTAAAGATTTAATTTTTCTTCGTCTATTTTTGTCACAAAAAAGAACAAATTAGACTTTGTATCCAAATGAACGCTAAGAAAGCTTATATAGGGTGGCATCCACAAATTAGATCTATGTGGTCCAAATATAACTTTACTTAACTTTTTTGAGCTACTATCAATTTCAAAACCGCTTTTCAGAACGAAATATTGAAAACAAAATCTTTTTGTTACATCAAGGTTAAGTTTTTGTAGGAAAGGTTATGTGGGAACGGGTTCAAAAACTCGCTTCAACCCATCCAAATATTTTACATTAATTTAGTAAAGGGAGTCCGGCAAAGGTGGTCTGATTTAATCCATCCAAAATGGATTAAATGGTCAACGTACCAAATTTCGTCAAATCATCTCAAAAACTGCGATGGGGCACAAAAATGCGAGGGCAGACATCACAAACCAGGATAAGTTTAAATCGAGGAATCCATGAGTAAAGTGAAAAATGGGTCCATCTTAACTCTTCTCGGGTGTTACACACATCCGGACATAGTTAATATATTCTATATCACAGGTAATATAGAATATAAAAAGTCAGTGTTCATTGGAAATTATTTACTGGTTTTTATAAGTATTTTTGTAAATCTTACTTTAATAGAATTAAGAGAATTACATAACAGGTGCTCACAAAGTGAAATGTGAAAGTGAAAGCGGGCATACACCACCACGAAAAATATATATTTACTAATTTTTCTGTTTTCCATGTCACGCCTCGAAATATATATAATGGAATGGACAATGGACAATGGTATCTAAGTCAGTGTCGCTTTGATTTGGGAGAAAAAATGGAAATAATCGTCGGTTAATAGGCATATATTAAGTTTCACCAGGAAAGTAATATCTTCAGAACAATTAAAAGGCAAGGAAATACAACGTTGAAAATGTGAAGATGTTACTGCCATTAATTTAGTAGCCGGGAAAAATTTGAGTCTAACATTTAATATAAGTGCTTGTACCGTTACGTAACGGTTTAATTCAGAAATACTCCCGGAAGTAACAAAAGGCCATGCCATTTTATATCTAAAAAATTTTTTTGGGTGTTATGATTTGCTTCAAGCGGAATCTAACCTTCATACTTGTTATAATGAAATCAGGATTTTTGCTTTAAATTAAGAAAAAATGCACATATTTGCAATTGGAAAACCAACTAAAGACTTATATAAATATGAAAAATTATATAATAATATAAGACATGTGCTCTATGAGGTATAAAAATTATAAAGTATAAAAATTAGAGGATACACGAAAACATACTAGTGCTTCGTATTGTTAGAGAGTGTGGACCGAGAAATAATTTTGGCAGCGTTTAGACGCTACCATCTATTTAATGGTGTCTTTTTAAACTTGTATTTATACATATAAACACTTTAATAAGAGCATGTTACATTAACACTTGGACTACCGAAGTATTGTATATATATATATTTCTACCAAAAGGGACCATTTTGATTTCCTCTTTTATTAAGCCACAATCGTAAAAATGGAGATAAGGAGCTGAAACTTGGCAGAAATATTCCTTGATCGATTAGTTATAAAATGGTTGTAATCTATCTACATGAAACCAACGCCAAAAAACATCAACATTTTTTTCATATTTTCATCTGCAAATTTTCATCCCATGAAGACATTTCCAAAAGCTTGTGAGCCACATGTAGGATGATTTTAACATTCTGTTCAAAAGTGGTTTCAGTTAGTTTACTGACATGTCCAAAATGAACGCTAAAATTTGATGTTCAATTTATTTTCAATATACTTTAACGCATATCAGCATGTTCTTCATTCAATTACGAATAAATTAGAAATAAGTTGTAATTAATATTTTATCTTTGATTACGGACGTATTAATAACCTGATTGGAACCATTTTTAACTTTGGAATTTTAATCGATTTCTAATTTTGTTTTCTAAATTTCAGATGCTTCCCTTCATTTCTACGGATGTGGCAACTCAACAAAGATAGGAGATCAAAATGATCCTTTTTATAGCTATATGATCGGTATCTCGAAAACGACACTAGGTAAAATAAAATTGATTATAAATATTTCAAGGTCTTTTCATACAAATCAGCAAGAAATTTTGGAATATTGCCTGCGGAATAATAACTTTTTTGAAGATCGGAAATTAAAAAGGATCAAACTCAAGATCAGAGTCGGTAGCTCTAGTGTTAACATCTTTTAAGCCCGTTTTTAGTTTCAAATAGGTTAGACTTTTCATAACGTTCTATGTTCATTCCAAATATGATATTTAAAGAAAAATTGTTTTCGTTTTCCTATTATTGAAATTATAATTTGTTCTATTTTTGTTTGTTTTCACTTTTAATTTTTATCCTTTCCGTCGTCTTAACTACTTACATTATTTATTTACTAAAAATTTCTTTCCCTTTTTGTGTAAGCTTTTCCTTATTCTCTTCGTTCACTTAATTTTGTGTTTTCAAGAATTTAAACACCAATTATGGCTTTGAGAAAATGTATGAAAATATTCAATTAGGAATTGTTGTATTTATACATTAGTTTATGATCGGTTTGTAAATAAAAATTTTAAAAAAGTTTCAGTGGATGTCCAAAGCTAAATTCTTAAATTTAGTTTACCATTTATATATTTATGACAAAAATGGATTCGATGCCACTGTCTCCGTCTTTACCCACGGCATATTGTTATTATTCTGTAAATAAATCGAAAGCATAACGAGAAATAATTACATTTTATAATGTTGATATTAATTTACTAAGAGCATGCACTCTTTATTTATCACCTAAACATTTTATATATTATTTAATTATCGCCATAAAATGAATTTGAAAACGCAAACAGTTAGTGAAATATTATCTTAACATGCAAATAAATTGTTCGCTTCTTTAATAATTGACTTATCAAATGAAGTTTAAAAGCATTTATTGTTTACCATTTTATTTAAGAGTCCAAGCTTCCGCTGATGGCTATAAGATATCAAACAAAATAATTCAGTCATATGCTTAGTTAAGAGTTTCAAAAAATATTAATGTAGCATTTAACTGAGTCATCCGAAATATATTATTATAGAATGAATCGATGAATTTACTAATCAGAAAAAATGGCTACCAGTAGATATCAGTAACGAAGCTACACAGCCGTTTTTTTTATTAGTTGGTAAGCTCGTTACATATTAGGGTAACACCTTTTTCGGAAAGCTAATGACTTTGAGTTGCCTGAAATTAGAAAGTAATACAGATAAGATTACCGGTACATTAGATTAAGTGATTATATCTGCTGGAGAGGTTATTTATGTAATGAGTCTAGATTAATTGTAAATCCTGTCTAAATGGAAGACACTTTTAACACTTCATAACCGTTCGGATAGTAGTTTTAATTGTGCCTTCCTTCTTAGTTAGCAACCATTTGGTCTTGTATCCACGATTTGTGCTATAAGGAAAAATGTGGATTTACATTGTTTCAAATGCAGCAATTTTGTTTATTTATGGTTAAAAACAATTTTCGTCCGCTTGTGTCGCCGAGTAGGCAAAGGATCACGACTAACAATTCTATAGTCGCGGGTTCAAATCTCAAGTCCGCTAAACTTCTTAGTTTATGGGAATTCATGATCTAAGCTATCCGCCAGTCTTTAAATCCACGATACATTTACAATATATATAGACAATAAACAAAGGAACAATGTGAAGTTTTTCCGCATCAATTGCCATAATAAAAAAAGAAATCAATTTTTATTCGCGGTATATTATTTCTGATTAAGATTTTCTACGAACGCGATATCCAAATGGGCGGTCATAAATAATGCGTCTATTGTACTAAGGAAACTCGATATGCTTTTTAATAATATGCTCTACAATTTTGGAAAAAGATGGCAAAAATTGTTCAACGCTAAGTAATATCTTAGTGTCAGTATTGGTGCAGTAATGTGAGAGCAGTGGAAATAGAAGTTGAAATAATTTAACAGAAATTCCATTGACGTCTATAGCGATACTAAATTAAGAAAAATCCATTTCATTAGAAAAACAAACGGAACATGTTCGATCCGAAACGTGAAGAATCCCAGGATCGACGCATCGGTTTCAAAATTGCTTTTTTATAAGACAGTTATTGATTTCGTGGGCATTTATCATGGGCAGTAGCCCCTTTTTTCATCGTAGAATCTCCCATATATTTTCTGCAATCACGTTACACAGAAGTTTAGAGTAGCATCGTTTTCTCTTAACACACAGAAGACTTAATCAGGTTATACATATCTGTTAACACACATTATTTCGCTGCCAAGTAAAGTGTTGATACGCTATACCTTTAAGCCATTGCAAGCCCATAATGCCTCGAGAGTGAAACCATGAATCGTGATAAGGTAGATATTAGTATCTAATTTTGAAATAAATTTAGAAGATCATAGAAAGCTTGTTTAAGAAATTCACTGGAATAGTCGCGAAATTAAAAGTACACAAGGGAAGAATCGAGTTAGTATTCTATAAGGGATGCAGATTTAAATTGAAGATTGAAGCGAGTTGGTAAGAGGTTATGCCTGTAGATCAAATCATTACAGTAACTAAGCCAGTCGAGATGGGAAGATTGGGATGATTGAAAAAAACGATAATCAAACCCGTCTACTACAATAACTTCATTAGAAAGCGTAAATAAATCCAAAGGTTCTATTTCGAGTGTATATTTTCTCTGGGATGGTAAATTATTCCAAAGTCAGAATTGTTATTATAGAGTAATTCTGTAATCAAAGTATTAGAAATTTTCTTAAGCGTACGTTTTAATACTAGCCCAAACTTTGAACGGTTGGACATGTAGATAAGCAGCGCTTTCACCTAATTTCCAGACACAGGTTTTGTTTTGAATAAGTAATTTGTAAAAGCCAACATCAACTTAGGTCTGCCGATAAGTCTGCAAATGCATTCACAGCCGCGCCCATGCGTAGATTACATTAAATGTTTGGCAACTCTGCCATGACTGCTTACAAACTGATCAATACGTCTACGACTGCGTTATTTTATGTGCAAGAATCTAGGTATGAGATCATTGTCTATGTAAGCAAAAAAATAATAAAACCGCTTCGTCCATCATCATTTTATCACTACTAAGTTTCGTTGCCGATTTTGGTTTTGTTGGGACCGTTTCTACTACTTTTGATGCCGCTACCGCGACGCTTGCATAGAAATCATTTTGTTTAAATTGCTAAACGCAATGACAACCATTTTACACAGATCTACAACGGGAAGGGCAAAAATATCATGGCCTAAGAATAAAACATAAAATCGAAAATACTATGGACTTGGACAATCAATGAGGGGGAGTCGTGCAAAGATTAACGTTGTGTAAAAACCAAAATAAATAAACTAGTGCAAGTAAATAAAACTATAAGGTCAGAGTAAAAGAAAATAAAGCAACATAAATAAAGTAAGGAAAATAGAAGCTCAAGTTGACATGACGAAGAAAAAGTGTGTGAGATAAAAGCATGAAAAAATATAACCTACGGTAAAAGAGGAAAAACGTACGGAAAGAGCAAAAGCAAAAAAATTGCAGTTCTTCTTTTTGTGTTGACACTAGAGTGTTATTAAAATTAGGGAGGTTAGAAAACCAACGATTATAACCTTAGATCCTAAGTGATGGTTACAGTTGTTACTCCCATTAAAAGTTTGTCTGATTGTAATACCATAGTTATTTTTTTTTGTCTTGGTCTCAGGAGTCTGCGCACGTTGTTGTTTTTGTTGATAAATGTCCTTCACACAATAAGTATCGACGTTTTGCATACCGTTTTCCTACCGTTGCGAGTCATTTTGACCCAAAATATTGTGACATTGCAAAAATGAATATAAAAACTGGAAATTTGGCATAAGCATTACTTGATCGATGCAGAACCCAAAGTTAAAAAATGATTGTTGTCACTTACACGACTATTAGATTAGAAAATGAGACAGCCTACAAAAAACACAGATACTTTTTTCATATTTATTCATTTTCATATTTATTACTTTTGATCCCGTGAATGTATATCCGAAAACCTGCTACCTAAAATATTTGCCAAAACCAACCGAATATATAACCTACCTAAACCACATAATATAAACCATCTCCATAAATAGTCCCGATCGGTTCAATAATACGTTTAAATGAACTATAAAATTTTAACTCGAATTTATTTCCAAATTATTTGCAATTGGCTGGAGAAAATATTAATGTGTATTAGAACACATGTGAACCAGATTGGAAATTAATTGGAGTTTAAATTTTTTCGACAATTTTGACCGTATGAATCGATCAAAATCATTTTTGACCTGAACGTGAAGGTGATCTTGTCGATCATCTGGGTGACAGGTTTCCGGAAATATCTTAACGGAGTCAAAAGGTGTAGACAAATATATGAAAAATATCGGTGTTTTTTAGAGCTTGTTTCGGTTGCTTCCTTATTGCAAAAGTACACATTAACCGATCAGACCCATTTTTTAGCTTTACATTCCTAATCGATCAAGGAATGTGTATGCCAAATTTCAGCTTCATATCTTCATTTTCATGAGAAAAATTCGTAGACAAAAACTGATTATAGGCATTTAAAAGTTTTTCGTATAAATAAAAATCATCAAACAATATTGGAACTCTACATGCTTTATAAACATTTTTGTTAAACTCAAAGGTCCAAAAACGCACGCGGCGACTCTAGTGTTTACGAATATATACGACTTGTGTTGCTTTCGATTTTCATCCAATTTCTTTGCAATTTCTGCTGCAAAGTGAAAATAAAATTAATTAATGAAAATTGAGACGGCATTTGTTTTAAATATACTTTCCGAAAAGATCCCATGATATGTAGTGCATCTTCAGTAATATTTTCAGAAATTCTAGTTTTTGAAAATTTCTAGTAAGTGATAAATTGCGAACTAAAGAGATACGATAAGGTAAGTCAAGAAAGAACCGTTATTTTTCGAATGCTGCCACGCCACTATTTTGTTTTTAAATAGTGTGAAAAAATTTTTTATATATTCTAAGACCTGTATTTTTACACTGTCAAATTCTAACCTTATTATATATTCTATTATATATATATAAACAAGTTGCATTTTCTTTTACATTTTCTGTTATTCAAAGTGCGGATGGCCTATATCCATTTTTACAAATAATTGAGATAAAAAGTTTAAATTAGGCATGTGCTTTTTTAAATCGAGTTAGAAGCTAATTTTTAAAGTGGCTAAGAAGCTGAAGCAATCTCGCAACAAATCGAAATTGTTTGTATTGTTTGTATTAACAATTTACGACTCGTTCACGGCAGTTGCGTGAAATATTTGTCAGAGCCAGCTAAAAGCTCGTTTCAAAATGCGACGCGTTGTAACTAACACAACAAAACAAGTTTAATTAGTAGTAGATACTGTAAATAAATATCTTGTGATTGGCGTATGCATTGTGACATCCTTTTCTGTTGAATTGATTAATTATTTAGAAAAGATGGGACATTGTGACATCGTTTTTCGTTGAGTTGATAAATATTTAGAAAAGATGGAATACTTTTGAATGAAATCGTAGTTCTGAAACTTAGCGAAAGCTATATATAAAAAATGTAAAACGCAAGTACGCCGCGCAAGTCGACTTGAATTCGTAGCGTCTCAATGCTTCGCTTCAATGTACATACGTCACGCACATCTAAATAATATACACATTTATATCCATACATATTGTGCAACTAATAACAACAACAATAACAGCAACAAGTAAGACACATACTCGCACAGAAAGATAGACAGAAAAGGCAACGAATAACGAATTGAATGCTAAAAAGCGCGGCAAAATGTAAAAATGTCGAGAATAAGGTAGAGGAAAGAGCTATCTTCCCAGCAACTAGGTTAATACTGAGGACGTCAGAGAAGACCCACTGGAAATCCAATTCTCCCCATCCCACGTCCGGGACACTAGCCAGAACCCAGAAATAAGTGAACTTAGTTCACTGGAAAGCTGAGCTCAAAACAGAAACAACTCGGAAAGTCGGCTAAAAGGAGAAGCTGGTTTTCTCCTAAACCTTGCCAGTTCAAAAATGAAATTAGGAAAACACCTACAAGAAGAAGACAACACCAAGGTATCTACTGCAAAATAGTAAAGCGGATAGGCAGAAAAATAAAAGGGAAAGTACCGGTCAAGCTCACCAGAGATGGAGTATGTAAGGCAAACAGTAGGTAAAGCAGTGTAATGTGAATGCAAGTTGAAACTGTTGCATAAAACGGAAGCAATTATTATCTAGAAAGTTGGAAACATCAGCTTTGATATACTGAAAAATGGCAAAGGCGATAACAACTTGAATGATAATTTGATCTGCGCAAGAATCAAGAGACGACCGCAACGTATAAGGAGAAGATATAAGACGTGTTAGACCAAAGAGGTACTATGGAATGAAGTCTTACCAAAAATGTAACAAACTACCACATTATATTGTAGTCGATGTGGTGATAGATGGTCGTTCGTTTAACACTATCATCATCAAACGGCTTAGAAGAACGTATGTGAATATGCAAACTGCGGTGCATTTCGTGTCTCTGTAAACAGTTAATGGGCATAGACAAGGTAGAAATGGCTAGATTATCTGCCCAATTAGAGAAAAGAAAAGGGTGACGGAAATGTTTTAAATGCCTGCAAGCTGACCGCAATGTATGAAATGTATAAGCAAAAGCAAGTGTTGTCTTGGTGGCGAGATCTGGGCAACTTTCGGCCTCTCCTAAAGTAAAATAATGACTACCGAACAACGCGCGAATGTATCCTTACGACCGGATGGATGAAGGCGAATACACCTGCCTTAGAATTTTGCACGAGCATAATATCTATTTAAACAGTCATGCACAGCACCCTTCCTGACATGCCACCGTTCTTTTTTTAAGAGAACATGACATACCTACCGTGCTTAGGGGCGAATGAGTCTTCGAATAAGTGTGTAACTCCTGAAAGAACATTAATCAAGCGGTTGGTTTCCCGAAAAGAGCGAGTAAGAACGATTTTGTTTGACGCACTAATTTTTCTTTACCAAAATGCCCACGGTTTAAGAGGGAAATTACGTCAGGTATTGTTTAGCTTGCAGTTATTACATCACGTGAAATTCGAGTATTAATCTTTCTTCGAGTAGAAATCTTTTCTAAGTGTTTAGAAAGAAAAGCGTAAACAAAATCGGAAGATTATTGATAGCAGTTAATAATTCTATGACAGCATCAAAGATTGTGTCCTCTTGCCGTCGGATGTTGAATTTATTTGCCTTCAAATTATGCTTAATGAATGATTTCTACTAGGAAGTATTATGAAGTAAGACGTGAGTTCAATTTCTTAAGAACACAAGCCTTTCTTGATTATACACAGGTTATTAGAAGAAAATTGTTGCCTGATTCAAAGAGTTTTTAAAAACCTATTGAGTATACACGGAAAATAAAAGGATTTCTTTCTGTTATGCAATACAAAAATATTGAATCTTCAAGCACGGAAGAGAAATTTTTTTGCTGATCATTTTGAAATGTCATATTCTGCTTTGTCCGTGTTAATTGATAACTTTCCTTACAAAATCTGTTATTTTGATTTTTGCCATCCGTTACTTTGTCCGAAGAGGTTTATCGTACACTTTTCACGTCGGGAGTCTCCTGTCCTCCGTGGATTTCTCTTCCAATATGTATATTTAACAATTGTTTAATAAATTATTATTTTTATATATACCACATATTGGAAATATACATTATTCCACAAATTAGGAGAAATAGTTTTATCGTGCCTTTTTGCAAAAATGGTCCCAGAAACTTTATTGTTTATTATTGACGCATTGCAAATTTAAGTGTGTTACTTAAGTTGTTAGAAACTCTAATGTCAAAAGAATTATATCGGCAATAAGCCCGATTACTGCGCTATTTGTTTTTGAAGGGAAAATCTAGGTCCACTGACGTTTCAGAGTCAAGTTGTACTCTATATCAAGACGTCTCGGAACGTGATCTAACCGATATGATTTATGCTGATGTTTCAAAAGCGCTTAACAAAGTTCCTCATAATCTTCCGGGTTATAAATCAAACTGTTTAGGCTTTTCAAGAAATATTGTTTCTTTGTTCAGCAGTTACTTAACGGTTGTTCTCGAAGGTCTGCACCGTCAATGTATGAACTTAGACGTTACGCGGACGACGATGAGGGGCCAAGAACTTGGCTAAAAATATGTTTAAAACATGTTAATGATAGCAGATGTTTTTCTTACGAGGTCAGTAAAAGAATTGACGACGACCATAATCCAAAGAATCGAAGAAGGGGGCCAACTAAACTACCATTTCATAAGCCCTTTTATTCGCGGAATGAAGATGCAACTATGTTACATTCGGCCTGTAAACAAGCACGTACGCTTTGTCAAAGCTAGAGAAATAGCGCGGAGTAGTTGACTCGTCAACTAGAGTACAAGACCAAGCAACGAGAGCTGAAACAAACAATCACAAGCACGCGTAGCAACTTGAATAAGCTCATCAATCAAATAGAAGGGTTAGGGTAGAGCTTAGCCTACAAAATAGTTAGCACCAGATTAAAACGTTTCTCAGCACCTACAAGCCCTGCATTTGTAAGATCTGCTGAGGAAACGTTATTCCGTAGACCATCACTCGATAACACGCGAAAGGAGAATTAACTTATAAGTACAAACTTGACATCAAAAAAAGAAATTATATCGACAGTCACAGCAAACTAAATACAGCGCCAGAACCAGACGACATTCCGAATTGTGCTATTTAGGCAACTGACTACCGAATCGAAGTGCTCGTTAAACTTTAGAGCAACTGCCTAGTGCAAAGGACATTACTAAGAGTATGGAAAAGTACACAACTGATTTTGATATCTAAACCAAACAAATCCTGAAATGAATCGATGAACGGTTTGACCTGTCTTTTGAATACGGCAGGAAAAATTTTAGAACGGGTACCGCTGCCTATAAACCAATGGACACGTCGATTCGAAATGCAATTTGGTTTCCCCAAGAAGTGGTCGAGAGTAGATGCTATCAAAGAAGTGGTTTCGACGGAGAGTGCGGCAATAGAAGGTACTCGGCGGTAAGGTGATACGAAAGAATATTGCTGAACAGTTACCCTAAATGGGTTATATATATTTAAACTGATTAAATTTTATGCAAAGCAAATTTCTGTAAGAAGGTTTGGAACCATTGGAGTTTATCACGCTTAGTAAAATCGGCACGTCAATAGAACTATTTATTAACTTCGCTAGAAAGAGAACACTTGGTATGTATCTTTGTTTCTCTAGTAAAGGTATTTAACGGAAGGTATTCATAAATGCGTATCAAAATACAAACTAAGGCGTACATCGGCAAATATTCAGGTCAAGAAACTTAATAAGTGTGTATGCAAACTCTTTTGCGAATATTTCCAAGAGTTGTAATTTATTGACTAAAATGGAAAAAAATCTTTAGTTTCACTTCAAATTTTAATAATTCTTGTTGATTGAACAAGCTCGGTTTTTAAGAAAATCTTCTAAGCCGATTCAAAAATGCATTTACAAAGTTCCAACTGGTGTAGTCATATGTTAACATCGATGAATCCAGTGTTAGATAAAAAAAGTGCCGCTTTTAGAAAAAGTCCATCAAGTAAGCTTTTTATTTTTAATTTCTCTCGTTATTAGATGTACGGCTTTACTTCCGGCAATTTTTTTCTTTCGATTTATAGTAAAAATTGTCAATACATTTTCTCTTCAAAATGTTATCCATCACTGGTGACGTTTTCCCATCTTCTGGGCTGCGTACGGATCCCGTCTCGAAAAAACTATTTATCTCTTAAAGCGATCCAATTTTTGCCGTCTTCATAAGGCGGAGGCAGCACTTGGTCGTGTTGAAAAATGCTCAAGCTTATTGTGTGTTCTATCTGCCTGCATTCTCACACACCGTTAAAGACTTCTATTACAGAACGCTGCAAAAAAAGTTGCACACCTTTCACAGAGAATAATTTATTTTTTTTTTATATTGAAGGCGCATTATCCTCAATTTTTAATAATTTCATTAATATGCTCTTAAAGACTTAACCAAGCAGCTTTAAGCACTACAAAAATAGAACCATAACGAATACCTACTCAATAAAAACGGTGAATAATATCTGTAAAAATTCACTGCTGAAACACTTATAGTATTAATTTATTTACATATATTATGTACATTTTTCTAAAAGTAAATATCGATGCCGATGTAATCGTTTTTATTAACTATTAAAATGACAATAATGATTTGTGTGCAACATCAAAACTGCGAAACTCGCAGTTTTTGGAAAATGAAATTAGGATATTTGTTTTTCAAGTTAGTTATTACGCTAGGCGTTGCCCACGTAATTGTAAAAAGAATTTGATCGTTCATTCATTTCGATTGTACGTATTTCAACTAAAGCATAACTGCCTACAAATTAATGTCAAAGGCAAAACGAGAACAGAATAATTTAAATAAACACAACGGTACGCTTGAACTTCAATCTATTCTTTAAGGCTAGGATTATTTACATTTTACTTTGGCAATACATTCGACTTCTCAACTTTAGTATTCTTTTTCAACTCAAATGTTCTTGTCCGACTCAAATGTTCTCGTACAGGTAACATTGCCTTCCGCAAATAGTCTACTTATATATATTTTTACAAGCATGTTACTATTACCTAACTTCATGGTTTCATTTTTAATCCGTTAATCTGTTTTTTGCTAATCGTTTTCCTCGGCCGGCAGCTGTATGACGCGCTGCGAATATGCACTGGGGAATTTATTACTTGAGAAAAATCAATTAGTTAGCATACAGTGGAATTGGGATTGTCGTAACACTGCCCTCTACTTAATTTTGTTCGTCCCGAACAAGGTCATTTCCAAAAGCTATTAGTCTGCTTATGTGTGTTACCTTACTTGTAGCTTCGCCTTTCTGATGTTTCTGGATGCGATAGACTCTATCAGTTATCCTCGCGATGACTCTGTACGATCCTTCCCAGTTAGATTGAAAATTTGCTGATAATCTGTCACTACGGGACGGCTTATACAGTTGTACCCGTCAACAAAGACCGTCTCCGTCAGTAAAGCCCGGTTTCCGATCGTTTTCGGCCCTCAACTTCTCATTTGCGTTTTGATTTCTGTCTGTAAATCGTTTTGGCCGCCCTTGGCCTTTCAGCTTATTTCTCACTTCTTTTGATTTATCACTTTCCTCATAGCTATGAATCCATGTTGCTACTGATTTGCGACATCCTACCCAGTAGAATCTCCGTTTAACCTCTTTCATAGTTTTTATAACGCCTCCGTGCTCTCCATTTCAACTTCTGTGATGCTTTTCTATGATTTCTTTGCACTTGGCTCTTGGGGTCACCAACAACTTTCCTGTGCGTGGACCGTTTTTACTGTACCATATCTCCATAGACATCCGTCTACGAAAACTGGACTCTCCCATGGGCCCAATACGCTTTTGCTATGGGACTTTCCTAGTCGATTTATTCACTGTTAACACGTTCACCTTTTTTAGCGACCTTAAGATCGTCATCAGCCAGTTGCGCGTTTCGTACATCATCCTTCGAGAGCTTTACATTTGTCTCTACCTTGATTCAACGCATTAATTTGGCCATCAATTTGCTGATGCGCCTCGTGTATACGTGTTTTCAGGATGTCTTGATTTTCCTGAATTTTCTCGTCAATTTTTGATTCTATCTGCTGCGTTTGTTGTTGCACTTGTTGCATAAACTGCATAACAACGGCGTTTGATATACTTGCACCATCTTCGCTTTTTTCTTCGCTGTGTTTTCCCTTGTTGTAGCTGTATTTTCTATTTCTCCAAAGTTGTCGTTTTTCTGTTCTCTTTGCTTTTGTTCTGCAACTTATTTATTACTTGGGAAAATTCAATTAGTTAGCATTAACTGGATTTGGGATTTCCGTAACAGTGTATATATCGAAGAGTGTATCGGAATTCGAAGGTCTTATTACTAGAATACCGAAAAAACATTGCAATAGCTTACGAGAAACATTGTTCTCGTTGTCGTTAGGGTTCGTTGCTTTAACGCTGCTTTTGATGACGATATGTTGGAAGAACCTATCGATTATTCATCGCGATCAGTGAAGTTTTGCGGCGATAAAAAAAGGTGACGTAATAGAGTAGACAAAGAGGATCCTGATTAGATGGTACCTGAAAAAAGACTTAACATAGGAAATTGACACAGAGTTCTCCACTCTGCTGTCGGTAATAGTGTGGAAGTAAAACATCTGCATTGTAACCGGTTGTGAAAACGTTACTAGTGTTAGTAATTTTAGAGAATCTTGAATAATCCGATAGTAATCCATGTCATTAGTGATATAAACGACGGTAGTTATACCAGTGTCAATAATATTCGGGGAACTGAAATTTTCAAAATTTGGAATAATTCCAATCGATTTACTGTTGACTTCCTCAGCTCCCGAGTAGTCTCAGTGGTGTTGTTTAAATGTAAAAAGTTTGGCCTTTGCAGAACAGCTGATACCTTCTTTTGGCCGGTAATGAATGATGGTGAATATAAATAAGGTAATATGCAGCGAGATCATGCATATGTACGATAATAGTGAATGTAGTCATAGTAAAACAAAAAAAAATTAATTCCTCAACAATTAAAAGAAACAAATAAATAAATGTGAACAGGAATAGGTTAGGAGATAATAGGAGACGATGTTAATGGGCAGAATAAAAATAGAAATAACATATTAGTAAAAAACCCACAATTAAATTGAGCAACTTTTCGAGAATCGATAGAACCATCAATAAGAATTACTGTATAATTAGTTTCATGGATAATGTGTGAAAAAAATACCACTTAAGAATTACTTCAGATTTCTGAAATTATATTTAGAAAAGCAGAAATTATTCACCTGTGTTGTATCTAAATTTGAATTAACGATAGGTGCCCACGGATCTTGACTCATGTTTACAGCAAAGGGTTGTTGTTTTAGTTGATTTATGGATGGCCCCTACAACCAACAAGCTGTCATGAATTCGCACAGTGCACAGTGTCTAAAATTTTTTTCTACTCACGGAAGGTTGTTGTTGTTGAAACAGGTTTGATTTTGATGGAATAATAGTATCACTGAATGGATTGTAAGCTGATATGCTTCCAGCCGGTTGCGGCGCAGCAGGTTTAATTAGATTATCTAAATTGACTAAAGCTGAATTCTCACCCAAAAATGCCTGAGGATTTTTTAGGGGTTTCCTTGTATTTGCTTCTAGTCCAGATGTAGTTATTGATGGGACATTTGCTGACGGCAAAAAATCCAATTTATCTAATAGTGGGACTATATTTTATAAATGCTTATAAATTAAGTTTCAATTGCAAAAATCCCGATCTCTCACCATTATTATTAGTCGCGTTATTAGTAGGTTTTTCAGCTGATAATAAATTTGCAGTCTTATTACGATTTGTTATAATATCGAATTCGTCTAAGTCAGGTGATGGTTTCTGCAATGGGAGTATAATTATTTTAAAAAGTTCAAATTGGTTTTCTTTTAATTGTACCTTAATTGGAGCATTATCATTATGCCCCCAAGAATCTGCAAGAGCTAGAGAACTAGCTAATGTGGGTTTGGGTGTCCAAGGATCATCTAAAGCTAAACTTTTTATTGTGGCAGCAGGGCCCGCTGTTGATTTTGTAGTCCCCGATGTTAACCAAGGATCCGTTAAGACACTTTGGTTTACGGTTACGGCTATCGGAGATCGAGTAGTACATTTTGCCAACCACTGATCTGAATTAGCCGCAGCAGGAATGGGTTGTTGAGCATTGTCGTCGAGCCCATTGGATTGCAACCAGCCTTCCGCTGAAGAGCCTGAAGTAACCGATGGTGACTGTGTACGTATACCCCAAGTATGAGAAACCCCATTGGTGGCTGCTACGGTCATTGCTAGTCCATCTAATGCACCCATCTCGGTATTAGTTATCGATATGTTACGTGATGATCCCGATGGTAACCATGGGTCAATAGGAGGTGAGACGGTGCTGGTCCAAGGATCGGAGATTTGGCTTGCAATTCCTGCTGGCCAAGGATCAGCATTCGTTACGTTACTTCCAGTCGGCCCTAGAGATGAGTTCGAAATACTCGTTGCACCCAAAGAAATATCCAACAAGTCCAACAAATGACTTTGCGGTTCTTCTTTTTGTTGCTTCTGCTGCCTAAAAGAAAAGAAAAAAAAAAACAAGTGCAAACGCCTTACACCCGCAAACTGAGTCCTTACTTGAAATCCTGCTCACTTTGACTTAAAGCCAACTGCAAACGCACATCATCACTGCGACGTTTAGCTTCTTCTTGTTCAGCTTCTTCGCGAGACATAGCCATAGCTAGTTGGAGCTGTAGCTCCTCTTCACCGGCAGTTTGCGGACGCACTAGTTCAAGATCTGATACTGATTTATTAGGCTCATCTTGCCAACCAGGTGGCATATCTCTGTGCGTGGGACCATCTATGTAACCATCGCTGCCGAAGCCACTGGGATGTTGAGCGAAACGTTCTTTAGCTTTCAGTGCTTTAATACGTTCATTTTTCAGACGCTCATCATCCTTTAGCAAAATAACCAGTTGTTTCGCTTTCTCACGTACGTGAGTTCCCTGATCCTTCCCTTCCTCAAAGTGTACGAATTCGCGGAGAGTTTGTATTGCAAATATATTCTCCTTGCATTGCGCTGCCACCTTTTCAGTCCCAGTCTTTATCAAGTATTCTAAGAGAATCAAAGCTTTATAAACATGACGCCAGTTTTTGCCATGATCATTCAAACGTTTCCATATCATTTGCATAATTTCGGAAAAAGCCACAACATTGTAGGTCAGATCAGCGATTTCTGCCATTATGGTGGCTGATGGACCCCATGGATCATTAGAAGTCGCTTCGCGTACTTTCACCTGATTTCAAATACAAATTGTATATAACAAGAGAGTTAAAAATGATATGTCATGCTCTTTGATTACCTGAGCATCGGAATAATTGTGAGCTAAGTTTTTAATATTGCGGCGTAACCCTGCTACATTAACTTGCATATCGTCCTTGTGTTTTCGCACTTAAAGAATTGAAAAAAATTAATGAAGAGAAATATAAAGCAAATGTCCCAACGAAATTGTAATAGAATGTTGTAGTCTGTTCACTTTTCATTTTTAACTGAAATTTGGTTTTATTGTGTATTGTAATTGTTTTAGTTATAAAAATTGTAGATGAGTAGAGTTTTCATATTTAACTAATTAACTAGATTTATTTAATGGCGGCTGCTAAAATAAAAATAAAACTTATTTTATTACTGGGGTTTGCATAGTAACTAATCAGCAAGCTCTGGAAGCATGGGTGAAATGTCGATATGATTTTTAGTGATCGTTCGTGCCGCTAAAATATGCAGATGAAGCCATGAGAATAGTTCTTAAATTGATAATACGTTTGTCATGCACGTAGATGTGGCAAGTCTCAAACGATTCCTGTCAATACTTCATGGCATTTCGATCACTTATTTACGAGTTACAAGGGATTTAATGAATGTGTTTTTTAAATATTTATTCTTAAACAATACGAAAACCCGAATTTCGCGCGTTGATTGCTTTCTCATGGAAAAAATCGTTCAGCATTTTTTGGAAAACTGTTGACGTACAAAAGAGATGGTTATATTAAAAAATCATTAAAATAATCTTCAGTATTATTCTCGACGATCGAAAATTGAAGGTGCAAGAGAAAATTGATATCCTAACGAACAAACATTGCACCGCGTCGTAAGTCAATGGCTACAATGACATAGTTGTATGAATTGAAATTCGAATTTCTGCCTTAACGACCGTGGTTTCCACATCTGGGCACCGGCTATTATTATGTGTTCGCAAATCTCAAAAGGATGCTGCAGGGAAAAAAAGATATGAATCAAACGACAAGGTCCTTGCGGAAATTGAATCGCATTCTAATAGGCTTCTCAAGAAGGCTTTGAAGTGCTGGAGAATGTAGCATATTCGATTAATGTTATCACTGTAGTACTTAGCCTGCACCTTTTTTTCTGTCTTTTACTGTCATTGCATAACATTAAAAGTGCAATGGCGGATAAAACAAATATTCAAAAGAAAAAAAAAACAAGTAAAGAAATTATATTCGGCCGCGACCGAAACTTTCATTTAAGTTTCCATTACGTTTATCTTGAAAAAAAGAAGAAATCTCGATATCCTATATCATTATCGGTTGGGCATGTGTTAGTTATTCGATTTTTTTTTTTTAGAGTGTAAGGTCACCCACAAAATATACATAATAATTTTTATTCTTTGTATATGTTGTTATGTATAGATAATGAGAGTTTTGCTGGATGTGAATATAGAGATTGAGCCCATTCCCGATAAAAAACTGGGTGCAAGTATTTGCAATACTTCTGCCGAATTTGAAGACGATAGCTTTATTTTTGACGTAGAGAGTGGTTACTAAAGATATTACACAGACGAACAGAGAGACAAAAGAACGGAATGAATTAACCCGCTTCTGAATTTGATGTTGATCATGAATATATATACTTTATAAGATCTTTGAAGCTGCCTTCTGTATGTGGCGAAAGTTTTGACAAAATGAATTTATAAATATTTAAATTGTAATGAATGGGCACGATAACTCAAGTTGTTTGAAGTTGGTTTAAAACGTGCTTTCAAAACATAAAAACTAAATGTCATCATCATGGACGCCGTTATGAACATTCTTGGCTAAAACATTATCTACCCGGGGCAATTCTGCAATGATTAATTCATCATCACATTCTCGTGAGCTTGATGTAATATTTTGAGATTCTAATGGCTATAATTGAATGCTTTTTAATGTGTGGTTTTTAATGTGTGGTTTTTAATGTGTTTTTAAAAATTCTTAATTACCCTTCAATATATTTATTTTCTAAAGCGTTACATTAAATTGTAATGATTCTACTAAGGTAGGGAAAGATAATGTCGTAAGAGCTGAAGGTAAGTACCCGACGGAGGACAAGCCTTACAAGTAACGTACGCATACAATTGATGATGAACAGACATAATATAGAAAACGACCAGCAAACGGACATCCGGCGTCTAACAGATGAACTTATAGTTCTTTAGTTCGGCTATCTTTTCAATTTTTTAGCGTTAGCTAAGCTGGCAGGAGTAAACACTAGTAAACTTTACCTTTTGACATTACATCACTTTTTAAGAAGATTAAGTTGATGAATTCGGCGAAAAAAGGATATTTTTTTCTTGTTCAGTTACAGGGAATGTTCATCGACGAAGTGGAGTATGAAGAGAAATAAAAAATACTGCAATGGTATCAATAAATTAAAAAATTAAAATCCTTATTTCTTGCTACTGCTGTTTATTAGCACACATGAAAACAGTTATTAACACGATATGATTTTATGTACGCTTCTAATAATTAATATTTGGAAAAAAGCTTGGAATATTGCTAAACAAGTAGAATCTACAGTTTGTCAATTTTTAATTTACCTGTACGGAATAAAGGAGATAAATTTAGAACTGACCGACCGGCAGTAGCAAATTGTTGTCATAGTTTCAATGCAAACACACAAAGCATGAAGGTGTGCAGCTATGGTCGAAATTGTACGCAGCCGAAACCACTCTTGCATTTGAAATTTCGTACATTCCAGAAAGTAAGTCATAGGAAAGCAGGGGTGAGAAAACAATAAGGTTCAACGAAATTATTACGTATAAATTTTATTTAAAAAGAACGTTTAATTTAAGCTGCTTAGCGACCCATAAGTGACCTAGTGAAAATTTAAATTAAAAAAAAAAAACACCTTTTAGTAAGCGTCACATAATTAGTAAACTGGGTAAGAGATTTCAAATAATTTTTGTTCGATTGATGAACTGTTGAATGACTTGAATTTTCATCAATTTTCGACCAAACGAGAACAACATTTTGTTAATAAATACCGTTTCAATCATGTTATCGATACTTCCCTACATGTATCTTTTTTTGAAGTTATTGTAAAAAATTTGAGTTATGTTGCAAGCCCCTATTTCAGGAAAATGGCGTTTAAAATTTTTTATGCACTACAGACAGGTCTTTTTTGTCATAATAAATTTTTTATTAATTTTTGCCATTAATCTGCTATCCAAGGACCATAAACGAAATATGCTGCTATGTTCAAACGTTTTTCTTACTCTCCTCGAGGATTTTATGGTATAGTCTACCGCTTTTGCTGCATATGTCAAAGACTGTATAAGACTAATCGACGCTCTTCACTTTTCGGGTTGCAAAAACAGCGAAAAGGTCAGTAAAAATGTGTAATTCCATAACCAATTGCACAATTTTTCATTTTTTGACTGAAGCAATGGCTCTTTTGGAATCGGTCTCCTCCACATATCGATTCAATGGTCATCAAGCCAAAACTACACTAACGAATTATTATCATTTTTTTTGAAATGCGTTTTACATAAACCTTGAAAACTTGCTAGGGATTAGCGAATTAGGAAATTACATTTCGAGAGCCAAAAGGCGTTACACTGTAACTTCCCATCAGGCACTCGTCTCATATGAGCATACCTTTCGGAAAATTTTTTAACATATTCAGGAAATTTAAACCAAAAAATATTGGTTTCGAAAAACTTTAGCTTTCTTAAGACGACAGCGAGGTTTGCCCGGAAAACGTGCTGCTTTCTGTGATTTAGATTTACGGTTTTTTTTAAATATAGAATACAACTGTAGGTAAAGAGGTGATCTAAGTCTGTTTAGACAATTCCTCCAAAATTCTTCAAAAGTTGGACCAACGTTGTATCAGTCCTGTATTGACTCTATTGTGGCATTGTAAAAGCATTTTTTGGTGTTTGTTCTACGTAATCTCGGGTGAAACTTAATCTTGTCACTACGTCGCGCATAAACAAACGTAAGTGATAATTTGCATAAGAAAACATACTGTTAACATCCTCTCCCCCTTGAAAGATCTTGGCTTCCAAGCAGGATCGTAATGGATAGGCAGTGCCCATTCTTTCGCTACTGAACACTTCATATTTCTGATGCTTGTATAGATGTTTATTGTTTTAGCCCTACCGACGGGCCAACACTGCTACCTAGTTGCAGAGAGAAAGTAATGCGGCACGGCATGCCAAAACCTTTGGTGAGAGTTTGTAACTGGCACTTTAGTAAACAAGCGAAGGTTTGATAATTATTGGGAAATAATTGGGATGTTGAGTAAAAAGTCCAGAGTTGAGTTTTTAAGTTTCCCACCAACACGAATTACATTTGTTGGATCGATGAACGTTGTTAGCGAATGAAGCTTGCTTATAGGCGCGATGGCTTTGTTTGTTCTTAAGGCTATCTATTCTGCTGCGAAAAGAATCTGCTACATGTTGCGAATCAATAGATTCCTATCCATTTCCAGATTAAGTGGCGTAAAAGGACCAGCATTGGTCTCCTGCTATCCGGAAGATCAATTAGGAATCTAGTTTGGCAGAACCATTTGTTAGAAAATCTGGTCCGTTTTTTCAAATATGGAGATGGAGTAGTTCTTCCAGACGAGCACTTCTCGATAAAATATCGTCAGGATTTAAATTAGTTGGAACGTAATGCCAGGTCATTTTGTTGGTACGCAATTGGATTTAACATACCCTGTTGGCTACGAACACGTTAAAGTTAGATGATTGTTGACGCAACTGCGATAAAACGGCCATCGAATCTGACCAGCGACCAGTAAAGCTGTTAATAATTCAAGCTTGAGTACAGTGAGAGTTTAGAAGGGTGTTACTCTCGCCTTTGTACTTAGTAGGCAGGTTTTGATGACGTCTAACTCAAATCATGCATAGATACATGCATAGTACGCTGTCAAGCTGATATCACAAAATACATGAATTTCAGTTTGAGGCAACAAAAATTTGTGTACGACAGAAAAATTTGAAGTCACGCGCAATGCCATGATTGAGATAAGCTTTCAGCCCATTGTAGATTGTTTTTTCACAATGTCTGCATGAATATTTGGCTTTTGTGATTATTATATCAAATCGAGGGGATCATAGAAACGAGCTAAGGTAGATAAAACGACGCACTTCGTTCCTGAATTTACCGTAGGCGAAAACGAAAAAATGGAATTATCGGTTCTAGGATGCTAAACGAGACCCAAAGTCTTAGTTACATTAATTCAATCATGGAATTTGTGGAACTGTTCACAATCTGATGGTGAAACATCATGTACAACGGCTTGATCTTTTCAGCACCATTTTCGAATTATGAAATGATGTGTCTGTAATAAAGATAACTTCTTGTGGCATTTTAATTAGTTGATCACTGAAACTACAAAAAAGTCATCAACGTAACAATTTCCTATTACAACCGAAACGTCCGGAATGAAATTGAGCAAACCATGCTTGGGTTGTTCGCCCACTTACAGCATTTTCACCGTACACTTCATTACAATTTTTGTTTTTGTTTTTGCAGCCTTTTTACATTTTTTATAGTAAAAAGCATCACGTAGCGTATTTCTTCAGATATTTCAGTCATTTTCAAATCAATATAACTTTTTACACGAGCAAAGAATTTGAAAACTATCTTCACAAAAAATGTAATGTGAAATGTAACCTTTTAAGCGCATGTTCATTTCAGCCGCAAGGCACAGATTTAACTCCCTCAATCATCAATATTACTGCAGATACCTTCAGTTCATTAGATCCTCTCTGTTTGCTAATCCCAAATACTTCATACGACACTAAACCTAAATAAATGCAAGAAGCTTTCTTTCCCATTACTCAGTATTTTATTTATTCGCACAAGTTGGAGGACATTGATTCGTTCACAAATTTAGGCATTCTCTTTGACCATAGATTACGTTTTAATTTGCATATTGAGCTCTCGTTAAGCAAAGCTAGGTCTGTGCTTGGTTTCGTAAAGAGGTGGTCCAAAGAGCGGGATGATCCTTATATTACTCAAAGGCTGTACACGTGTTTGGTTAGACCTATACTTGAGTATGCTTCTGTTGTGTGGTCTCCCTCATATAGGTGCTATGTAGATTCAATTGAATCTGTTCAAAAGCAATTCTTGCTGTTTGCCCTGAGAAATTTGGGTTGGGATCCGATTGCCTCTCTTCCCCCCTTTGAAAATAGGTTGCTTCTGCTGTCCTTACCGTCTCTTGAGAAACGTAGATTTGTTCTTGGAGTCTTCTTCGTTATCAAAGTAATAAACGGTGCTATTGACTCGCCGTCATTACTTGGCGAAATAAGTTTCAATGTTCCTAACCGCTCCTCTAGGCACTTTACCTTGGTTAGGCTTAGCCAATGTAAATATAATTATGAGCTGTTTAACCCGTTCAGAGTTGTTTGCAAGAACCTAAATGACGTCTATCATTTATTCTCATTATCGGACTCTTTAAAGTCCATTAAAGCCACAGTGCTTAACACACGTGATCTGCCTATGTCGTATTTAAACCAGCTTTATCCCTAAAAAGTCATTAAAAACGAATTATTGTTAACTATTATCGGTTGCCAAGCTTACGCATGTTTGCGATGGCTTAGGGGTTCATTTGCAATTTGGTCATGTCCCGGTTGTGGGTGTGGCTCTGTGCTAATTGTGTACATGCTTTTTTTTCTTTTTTCCTTCTTATTTGTTTTATTATACTTATACTAAGTTTTAATAATAATTAATTTAAGATTTACTTTAAGAGTCATTTGAACTCGACTGTCATTTGTTTCTGTTCTTGTATAAGTAGAATAAATAAATAAAATAAAAAATAGACAATCAGATGAGTGTTGCCCGATTTATAGGCATCAGCACTATTTCGCGAAAAAAACCGCGGAGAAAAGCATGTCATTTAGTGAAAACCATGATGAGGTTTTTACTGAACCATTGAAAACGACTCTCAATTTCATTGTTGTGTTGTTTTATTTACGCCCACAATGATGTGGTAGGTAATAGGTTGACTTTTGATGGAGATGTTACTGGCGGCCAGTGACTTAATTTTGTGCATTTGTTCAAGAAAGCTGTGTATTGCGTTTTGATTTCTGTATGTTTTGCATTTTCTTTTGCAAATCTTTGAAAAGCTAAAGAGCAAGCTCATAAAAATTTCCAAACACATGATTTCTTTTACTACTTTCTTTTGACAGGCTTACAGTGTATGCGCTTGAATTAAAAGGAATTGTTGTTTGTTGAAAGTGTTGTTCGTAAATTATGTCTTTGGTCGTAGGACGAGACTCGTTAAAATTATTTAAAACTTTCTACAAAGATTTAACTAGTGCATCTAAATTGTCTTCTTCATGCTTAACAGGTTTGGCGCTGGTTGCTGTTGATAATGAATTTGAAGTAGAAAATATACCGACAAAAACCATCCATTCAAGTCGGGATTTTTGCAGAATAGGTAAGTTTTGGCCAAGCGAATTTGGCCAATACACATCAAACCGAAAAATAGACCAGCGCCAATCAAAATCTCTATACGACCTGCTTTGTGAAATAAGAGTTCTGCTAAATGCACAACGTTTGGTACATTCCAGCTGCTTACATTAGAGTTGATACTATACTGTTATAGCTGGCTAATAGTAAAGTTGAAGAATCTTCATGTTTTGATTGTAAGGAGATGTCTTATTTCTCAGCAGTGAAAGTACCATCCCCTATACCAGAGATGGTGCCGTACGATTTCTTGTTGATTTGGTAAACAAGTTGCAATAAAATTCATTTGGGAAGCTGAAAGTACTACAACGACAAGGGACGAATGAACCATAAAAATGTTTTGCTACGATTACTGGTATAGCCAGCAACACTTTTGCAGATAGCGAAGATTTTTGGGGGTTGTGTTAAATTGTCAGCTGATAATGACGAAACAAGTCTTTTGGATATTAGCAAAATTTGAGCGGACTCGACTACAACATTATCAAAGTGTAATAATGAATGATGCTGTGCTGTCGTGAATTTTTTGTTGTGTGCACTTCTTCTACGCTTCTCGATTTTTTGGGGTCCCCTCACGACGTTGTGATGGGATTAAATTTCCAAAACGCGAGCAATTAGTAATTTATTTGTTTATTTTTATCTATTTACATATGAGATTTAGCTTAACTAAATTAATAGGCGAATTCAACCGACTTTTAGAAGCACATCTTATGCTAATTATTATTAATAATTAGTACAATATATGTAATATAAAGAGAAGGAAAAATTTACAAAAATAAAAGAATAACATTGGAATTGGATATTGAGATTAAGTTGTACATATTACTTACGTTTTTGCAAAGGACTCTAAACGGGTCGAGAAACTCGTAATTATATCTAAGCTTTACGAAAATAAAGTTCCTAAAGAATAATTCGGAATATTAACTAGTGTCCAACCAACCAACCAACTAGTGTCAGTGAATCGATTGTACCGTTCATAAACTTAACTAGGAAGGAAATACCAAGAAAAAATCTACATTTTTCAAATAACGGTAAAGCTGGTAAAAACAATCCATTTTTATAAGGCAACAAAGAGACAAGCTGGCTCCAACCCAAATCTCTATGGGCAACGAGCAGGAATTGCTTTTGAACGGAAATAATCGAATCTACATTACACCTATAGGAAAAGATCACGCAACAGAGGCAAAGTCAAGTATAGATCTAACTAAGCACATGCATAGTCTTTTTGTAAAGTAAGGATCATTGAGGTTTTTGAATCATCGTTTAATGAAACATAGCGCCAACCTAGGTTTATTTAAAAGGAGCTCAATGTGCAGGCGTAGTCCTTGGTCGTACAGAACACCTTTACAGCAACCCTTTCACGAACGAATTTAAGTTTTTCAGTTATTGTAAATCGATCTGAATGAATGTATGCCTCCTTGAGAAAGAAACTTTCTTGCATTTTTTTAGATTTAATAAAGTTTAACATCGTCAGCGTATATTAAAATCTGGCTGGATTTAATCCATTGAGAGACCATTGATGTATAGAATGAATGCAAGGGGCCCTAAGTGGCCTTAAGGAGGATATGACTTCATTAGATTAGATTAGATTAGATTAGAAGATATAAAATTCCTTAGAAGCGATGGAGTTAAACAGAACCCCGAATGATCTGTTATGAAGATCTATTCATAGCGATAAGTATAAAAGGAAATCGAAGGGTCTGGAATTTGAAAATCAATAGTTTGTAGTCAACTAAGTCAAACGCTTTACTAAAGTCAATATATACGACATTCGTGCGAGAACCACTAGAAAAAACTTGACAACGTGAAAATGGCGAAATATGAGATTTGATAGCGAGACCTAATTTCTGAGTAGCAATTCGGTCAAACAATTTAGCTAAGACTTTCAACTTAACAATGCTTCCATAGTACTCGACGAGGCGTCTGGTTCCTTGTTTGTGAAGGGGAATAAGGGAGCTACTCTTTCAACACATAGGTAAAACACCTGAATTCAAAGACTGACTAAAAACGTTTGACATAACACTCGTCAGAGTATGATTTGGGTGTAAATGATGAAACACAGTCAGGGCCGGGCGAACAACTATATTTTAGTGATCTCAAAGCTAGTAATGCATCGTTTTCTGAGACGATCAAGTTCGAAAATGAGTTTGTGGTTTACTATGGGTAATTTTATCAGTTAAATCGGAGTAAATGGTTGAAAAACTTTGTCGGAAATATTCAGCACAGGGACTCGAGTTTCAATATCACCAGGGCAATCGGAACTATTGAAAGGAATTGGAAGAGCATAAGGAGATTCTCCTTTTGGAGTTAACAAATTTATAAAAATATTTACGACTAATAAGAAGTGAGGACTTTATCAATTGAAGGGCAATAACTTTGGTGGCTGAGATAATTAAATTTATGCCTTACAGCAGAGTGAGCGAAATAGTTGTACGCGAAGTCACTTTTTATAAATTTTTTTAAAAGTTTGTTTTTCCTATTTTAATAGTATTTAACTACTTCTTTAGACCATAGGGAGCAATTGATAGAAAGAAGCGATTGTCTAGTCGGCAGGAATGCACAAATAGCCAAATTTAATATATTATAAAACGGTGATATTATGGTTCTCATATTCCCAAGCAAGTGAGATTTGACAAGTGTGACTGAGTGATTCAATGAGCCATCCTGCCTGTAATGGGAGAATATGCAAATTGCTGGATAATACGGATCTCCATGTAAACAAAAACAACTATACAACTATACCTGAGAAATTGATAAAGCAACAATCTAGCAGTCTGCCATTAGAATTAGGAGTACGGTTGGGGGCAGTGAGAAATTCAAATAAGTAGGGCGGAAACGTAGTTAATATGGCTATTACAACAACACCACCGGTGCGATGTAATCGATCTTTTTTAAAAACCTGGAAGGAATTGTGGAAATTGAAAAACTTTTAGCGAATGCAGATGAAGCTTAAACCAATTTTCAACAAAAGCCACACAGAAGCCGTTCTGCTGACTGGATATTTAGCATTTTATTTTTCTGATAACTTTGCATACTTTCTAGCATGCGGCACCTGTTATCTATGTACGATTTCATGGAAAACCATGACGGAAACTTGTTTATAGACAAAGACTACTCCCATTTCACTCGCGATTTTGAAATCAAATTTCGATGTAATCAAGTGCAGCGCGCGTCCATTCGCAATTTGCTTTTTTTGTCACTAAACTGACGCAAGCTTCCAGCACTACCTTTCTCAATATCTTTCAACCTAAAAGTCTGCTTAATCTGTGTCTGAAAGTTAAGAAGTGTGTTATCAAATCGTTTTTTCAATAATTCATTGGCCTTAGCATAATTAGTTTCAGTAGGTTTTAACGATGAAATGGTATGTAAAACAGCTCTAGGAGATATTGCAATGTTTTCCAATGTTGCCTAACTCATGGTCGTTGTCGATGACTGTTGTAAACATGGGAAAAAAATTTTTACATTCACCAGAAAATATGCATTTCTGGCAATTTTGTATTAAGGCAAGCTGGAGAATAAGAACGTGCACTTTCTTCCAACGCAAATTGATGAACACTTGACTATCATTTACCCTTTCTTATGACACGTAATTGAACGGTGAGCCTATCTTTTAATTCACAGTACCACGAAGTGAAATTTCAGGCCAATTGCGCTTCGCGAATGTTTTTCCTCCGGTCTCCAGGAATTCGACACGTGCCAAAATCTTTGCTTTATCGCATTTTATTAGCTGTCAAATGGTGTCCACTGTGTTATTAATCAGTCAATTTGTTCAAAATCGATGTGACTATTTTTGTGTGCGACGTCGTACTTTTATTTTTATCTTGCTCACGATAATATTCATTTTCGTTATATGTACTCATTATGACTTAAACCAAAAGTGAAGATGGGGAATCTGCGTTTATGTGTACGATATGTCAATGCTCTTTATTATCGAAATTTCACTTGAATTTTGTTCAAATTTTTAAACCGTATATTATCTGGTTCGCAATTCACTTTTGAGACCGCATTTATATATTGTTTTGTTATTGTTTAATAAAAGCATAACCGAAATTAATATTTAAGAAATTTATGCACAAACAAACTGGAGCTTTCGGGAAAACAGTTGAATGTTTTTATCAGCTACTGTTAATTTTTTAATCAAATGCAAATATTTCTTTTACTATGTCGTTGGTGCGCAGATATTTTGTGCAAGCCAAGACAGATTTGTCGTAAAAAATTTGGTTAAATTTATTTTAACAAAGATATCAAGTTTTCATGTTTGTATGCAAATTTTTTTGCGATAAAAAATGTACTGCATTTTCATTAATCAAACCGTGTGTTTACCTTATTAAGCACTTTTGATTAATCACAATGTCCAAGCGAAAAAGAAACAAGGCAGAAAGTTATGCTTGGTTCTTTTCTTTGATACCCATGTCATTAGTATTATTAAGAAAAAATTAATCGCGGTGTGTACCATATTCATTTTCAAAATAAACCAAATATATCTTCATTTGAGGAGTCTACAAAATAATTTTAATCGCTTTGTCTTGTTTGCCTTATCATAGGTAAGCATTAAACCTCAGAAAAGTGAAAAAATTAATTTTAATTACTCGTAACTTTGTGTCGACACAAAGCCGAATGGTTCCGTTTTTTGACCTAGAGAGTAAAGTGCCTCGTAAACCAAATGTGGAAAGTATCAGCCTTCTAACTTTTATGTCAAAGAAAAACAACACACAGACAAACAGACGTGATTAAGCCACTCAGAATTTAACGTTAATCAAGATTATATATACTTTATAGGGTCTCTAAAGCTTCTTTTTGGGTGTTGCAAGCATAATGAAGAAAATAACAATATGAGAAGGATGTGAAGATAAATTCGAATTTAACTAGCAAAGACACCTACCAATGTTAAATAATTCCAATTAAAATCTAGATGCATTTTGAAGTTTGGTATGTTAGCGAAAAATGGATATGGGAGAACACCCAAATTTGAGACTCTAGTCCGGCCAAATTAGAATATGTCACCTTTATTCACCTATATCACGTGAATCTATATAAAAACGTCTGCCGAATGAGCAAAAAAAATTTAAACTTTTCTTTCGGAAACTATTTTTAACGATTTTCTTTTTAAATTTGGTATACTGATGTGTTTTGGCCCAAGGAGAAACGCTTTTGGAAATGCTACGGATCGGACTACTGCGTCGACCGCTCCCCATATAATGAATTATATGACATCATCATATGATCGTTCATATGCATAACTGTAGGGTTGTGTAGAGTATTTTATGGTGGACTGCGAACCGTCATAATTGTTTGTTTGCATTTTTTTACCAATAATCCACGTAGATCTATCATCGTGTTTAGATTCTTCTTAGAAGTAAGTGCTCCTTCATAATAAATTTCGCTATTGTTTGTTTAATATCTCTTGGTTATACGCTGCAATACCTGGGGTACATGGGGTTTATTAGGTGCAGCGCAGTCGCTATTTGCATCGCTGCAGCTGGGTGCAGAGCAGTCGCTATGGCTATCCTAAAATAACTTTTGCGTGTTACTGAAAGTCCATCTACAATCAGATAAGAGGGTTTCGCTTGTGTCCAATTATTACAGCCATATGCAAACAATGTAGGGTACATTACCATGATTTTTCTTTTGCAAAAATTCATGTTTATAAACAAAAAAAAGTTGAGCTTTGCTTGATTATGGTTTTTTGCAATGTCAAGGGCAAATGTTACGGCAACTTGCCACTATTTTAACAACGACTCATTATTAATATTTCACTTTTAGTTAAGGAAATGACAAAAATACGGAGAAGAATGGGGAGAATTATGTTAATGTTGATTTTTTTAATTTGAATATATTTTTGTGGTAATTATACCCTACACCTCCTGTTGCACAGGGTATATTAAGTTTGTGCGATCGTATTTAACACGCAGAAGGGCATAAGATACATCTATCTTTTATTCAAATTCACAAATTGATTGTGAATGGATCTAAACCTTTCCGCCCATTTGTCCATCTGCCCTGTGCGCCCATGTAAATTGGTGTTCAAGTTATAGGTTGTAATTTTTTAGATACTTTAATAAAATTTGGATACACTGACTTGTTCTGACTTAAGAATCAACGCTATTGAAAATGGTTCGAGTCGGTCCAAAATTGCAATTTTCAATACTTTTCAGTAAAACTCGCTATGACATAGTATTTCGACATCTTAACTGATATGAAAAACTTGATGTAAGTGAGACAATTTTTGAAACCACCTCTCATATAAGCCTTCCTACGAAAGCTGAAAGTTTATATGATAAAAAAGTAATACTTTTAATACTTCGTAGCCGTCAGCGCCGCAGTCAGCGTCGGCAGCGCAGTCGGCACTGAAGCACGGTGACGCATGTTGACGCTAGCTGGCGCAGGTCGACGGACGTTGACGCGTGCTGGCGCAGGCTGGCACATGGTGACGTATGTTGACGCAAGCTGGCGCAAGTCGACGCACGTTGACGCATGTTGACGCACATGGGGACACATGGAGGCACACAGACGAGCACATAGCCAAATCCATTCAGAATTTCACGCTGATCAAGAATATAATAAATATATAAATTTATAGGGTCTCTGAAGCGTCCTTTTGGGTGTTACATACATTACGGGGAAAAAAATGAGTATATCCCTATCTTACAGTGGTGGGTATAAAAATAAACACGGAAGGATAAATAAAAATACCTCCCGAAAAAAAAGTTTCAATTTTGTTTGCTCATCCGATGGGCGCTTTTATAGGTGACATTTTGTAGTTTAGCCACACTAGAGTCTAAAATTTGCGTGTTCTCCCATATCTATTTTTCGCTAACATACCAAATTTCAAAATCCAACTAGATTTTAATTGGAATTATTTAACATTGGTAGGTGTCTTTACTAGTTAAATTCGAATTTATGTTCACGCCCTTCGAAATGAGTATACCATATGTGGTGGGTCTAAAAAGAAAATTAAATTTTCAGATTCTATAATATTGGATGGACGCGGTTGATTTTTTCTACCTTTTCAATAAAAATGGGAATTTATGAACATGAGTAACAAGCAAGAACACGTGAAAAAACAGTTTTTGTTGATGTGTGGGTCTTTTCCTTGAATAGTTTGGTCCATTTCAAATTCTTTTGCCAGTTTGTAGACGATATCTTCCTTTTTGGCGAACGAAAAAATGTTTACCGCCAATACTATATAGTTGCACAGACGAACAGATGGACATATTTAGTGGTATTCCGATTTTAAAACTGGCTAAGAATTTATAGAGTTTATGGGGTTTTGTGAAGCTTTTTTCTGCGCATTATAAGGGTTATGAAAAAAAATAATTAAACTATGACACATTATAAAATTAGATAGGCGTGGCGGATGTTTTCCATTTTTGTACAAGTCCTTCAGCTGCGTCCGTAGAACACACGTCTAAATTTTTGTAGACTTATCTTTGTAGTTTATGAGTAATGGGCAAAAAACTAATTCTTTATTCTTTTTCAAAAACATGTGCCCCCAATTCACGTAGTACAGTCCACCAACCTGCGCACAACAACTTCCAATGTTTTTGTCAAATTTGAAGTCGATAGCTTTATTTTTGCAGCCAGGAGAATGTTTACAACAGACATTACATAGACGGCCACACAGCTAGACGAACATGCTTAAACCGATTCAGAATTTGGTGTTCATATATACTATGCGTGGCTTTTGAAGCTTTCTTCTGGATGATGCAAATGTTTCGACAAAATGAATATATCCTTCATCCTTCGGTGATGGATGTAACAACGAATGAATTTGACGAATGCGTGTTTCCTTTATTTTATTTTGGAAGCCAATCGAAACGATAACGTAATAGCGAGATGTTAAGTGTTTGAAAAACGAAAGAGTAGCGACTACCGAAAACTGATACATATGTACGCATATGTATGCATACTTGCGAAAAAGAGGCAATTTATAACTAACTTAAATTAACTTAAAGCTATTTGAATTATTACCGTATTCCGTTACGGGTACATAAGGCAAACGCAACTAATAGTTTGTGAAGACAATCGTGGCACGGACACCTATCAAAAAGCAATTTTTAATTCGCACATGAAATTTCGATTTTTTCATGCTTTTAATAATAAGAAACGCAAATGACATGACAGGCTTGAGTATTGGCACTTTTCAAAAATAGTATGGATATTTAGTCGTAAGAGAACATTCAAGTAAAGAATAACAATATGTATTGAAATTCTTAATAAATTGTAAATAATCCTAGCCTTAAAGGAGAGATTGTAAATAAAGAAATTTAGAGTAAAAGAATTGTGAAGTGCATTTCTCTTGGTAATAATACCCTCGATCTAGTTATACGAACCATATCTTAGAAAAGCGGAAATTTGCAACAATATGGCAAATTACGATACTAAATTCAAACAGAAAACACTTGTTTGTAAGAATATAGCCGGTAAATCTTTTAAAGATATCGCAAAGAGATTTTGCGGTCATGTTATATTACTCCATTTCAACAGCGAAGTTAAACTTTCACTTGCAGTTGACCCTTCATCCGGTGCTACTGGCGGTGCTCTTCATCGACAATATAACGAGAAAATAGAGCCCTTAGCTTGCTTTTCTAAAAAGTTACCAATTTTTGACACGGAATATAGTGCATTCGACAGAGGCCATTAGCAATTTTTGCTGATATCAAGCATTTTTAATACTTCTTAAAGGGACGAGAGTTTACAGACTACGCCGACCACAAACTACTTACGACAACACTTAAAGCTAAAACAGAAAGACGCCCTAGGCAGATTAGACATTTACAATTTATTGCTCAGTTCACATCAAATGTGCAATATATCCGAGGCGAAGTCAAAATAGTAGCCGACACTTTATCATGCGCTTACGAAACTAACGCTATTAGTGAAATTGATTTAAACCTTAAAACACTCATGAACAAGAAGATCGCGAGATTAAAAGATATTAAATGAACCTGGAAATAATTCATTAAATTTAGAACTAATAAAAATATCATTTCTCGACTTGGAAATTTGGTGCGACAAAAATCAATCCTATCGCACACCCTTTGTTCCGTGCACTGCCGAAAAAATATTGTTCAAAAAATTACATTACATTTCTCATCCAGGACGTTATTTTTGGCAAAAGGTGAACAAAGAGACCAATCTGCGATCATCTGAATGTAATACATGCTAAAAAGCTAAACTAAACCACACCAAGCTTCCCATTAGTAAGATCCGTATTCCGAAAGGACATTCCTATATACCAACTATTATAGATCGCATTTCATGTTTGCCTGAAGCAAGTGCCTTTAGAGATGTATGTTCACCTACAATCATTTCTACCTTCTTGTAAAGTTATATATTTTGCTTTGGAGTCCCATTTACCACCACGATTAATCAAGGTTGACAATTCAAATTCAAATAGTCAAGATTGGTCAAATTTTGTGGTTCACCTAAAATTAATGCTTCGGCACACCAACAACTGAACACAACACACATAACTCAACGCAATATTAACGATTGGTAAAATCAAACACTACTAATCCTTTTAGGTTTATGCTCTACGTTCAAAGAGGGCCTAGGAGCGACACCTAGTCAGTTAGTACATGGTTAAAATATACGTTAACCAAATGATTTAGTCGTTTTAAATCCCAATCCTCGCTTAAAAGACACCTTAGCAGAAATTAAACAATTTTTTCCCAAACATAAGTTCATATTATGACAGTGTCGATGACAGTATTTATATTCCATAAAATTTAAAATTTTGCAAATACGTCTTAAAGTTGTTAATAAACGAACGTTACATCCACGTTACGACGGACCCTATAAAGTACTCTAGCGCGAAACCAAAATATTTAAAGTCGATATCAGCGGAACTACTCAGTCAATACCTATTAATAGAGTCAAAGACGCAATTGTAGAAGACAACACTAATTCTCGCCACAGCACTGATTCTCAAAACACTCCAACCAAGCTCAAAAAACATATTACTTTTAGTTTATTATGAAATTTCTAAAAGGGGTAGTATTTTAGTAGTTCTCCGCTGAGCTATATTGTATATCAGTTATACTTATACAAAATTGTTGACTATGTTACTGATTTAAAATTATACTTTCATTGTCAATGTTTGGAAAAATTTTGGATTTTGAATTGTACAAAACCAGTTATCAACATATAAAAAAATAAGTTTAATAATTAAAGTAATTTAAACTGGGACCACAATAATACCTATTATGAAGACTATTTACCTTCATTTAACACCTTTGGAATTAAGGCGAAAAGTTTCATAGCAACAATCGAAGCGTCTAACTTAACTGACGATATTAACAGCTCTTTCCTTCTCCAAGAATTGTTGGAACAATTACCTTCACACAACTTAAAGCTGAGCGACTGATAGCTTAGGGATCCACATTGAAGATCGACTAAAGATGATGCGCGCACTCAGTTTATTACAGCCATTTGCAATCTAAAGAAAAGAGGGACATTTTGAAACTCCCTTACTTTGGAAGTCTGACTTTTTAAATTTGCCTGCTAGCTTCAAAACGGCTATAAAACATCTAAAAGGTCTTCAGCAAAAAGTAAAGTAAATTTAATTAATAAGTTTACCTCTAAAGGCTGTATTCGTCGGTTGCAACCGAACGAAATCAAGTGTAGCAAAGAGAGATACTAATTTTTATTAAAGGAATCTGATCTACTAGCATGGTGATCTGCCCTTTTGTTATCATTTGCTTAAAAATCGGTTGAAGACGGGTTTCACGAAAAATTTATTCTATCGGAAGACTAAAATGTCCAACGTTTTTTATGGCGTGGTTGCGATAAAAAAAATATAACTAAGTTTTAGTAATGGACGTAATAATTTATGGCACTTTGTGTGCTCATAATGCAATATCTCACAATATATTAAAAATTTAAATGCAACACGATTTACAGATGCTCTTGTTACGGCGATCAGAGTAATTAAACATGTGTCATGGGACGGTCTTTTGGATTCGGTTGACACTCCAGAAGCAGTTATAAACCTGGGAAATACAAGGTGCGTTCAACATTCGAAACTAAAGCTCCAGGAAAAAAGAAGTTTTACGCTCTCATAAAAAGCGAGAAATGAGCCCGTACACTATGACCCACTACTTATATATTTCATTTTATAAAAAGCAACAAAACAAAAAGTGTACAAAAAGAGAAATAATTAGATTTCACAATATCTGCTTTCAATAACGTGCAGATCAAAATGGTTTGAAAAAACGGATCTTTTGTCAAGAAGACCTAACAATTGTTGACTCTTTTTTTACCACACAATCTTTGGCCGTGAGGTACAATACCTGAAAAGAGAATGACAAAAAATGGGCCGGTGAAAAGTGTTAAACTGATTACGATATACCGAATTTTAGAAAGGCTTGCAGCGAAACTAGCGATTTTGGGCGTCGCTTACCAAAAGAAGTATGCCAGCGAAGACCCCTCTAGCCGTATTGCGGTGGGAATATTGCCACTGACAAAACTTTACAGTAAATACATCGGTCACTTTTCAACATGGTCAACGCCACCGTGTTAATGGTAAGCCATCATCTTCTTTTGTTGGCGTCACCTGGTTGCGACTTGAGATACATGAATGACGTCATTCTCTGCCTAAATAAAAAGTAATAAGTGAGACGTAAGAAATAAGAATTTTAATGCTTTATTTACATTCGTTGTTTATTGTTAAGTATTTTAATTGTAATCGTGACTTCTAAATGAACCCTATGAAATTATGTAACTGAATTCATAATAAAACAACAGTTTTCAAAATAAAATTGTGCGTTCCATTCTACTGGAATTCCAACAAGCAGGACTTTCATTGCTTTGTTGGCGTGCTAACAATTGTTACTAGTATAATTTTATTATTATTAATCAACTATAAAAGTGCTGAATATAAACGAAGCAGAAAAAAGAACAGTAGAAAAGATGTTTAATATGTATTTAAACATATTGAAGATGTCGTTTTACTGTAAGACAACGGTAATACCATGGTAACAAAGTGTTAAGCGTATAGTAGACTCACGAAGATAAATTGCACGAAATAAATAAAAATACGAACAAAACTGTTAACAAAACAGTTGAAAACACTAGCGTGATCCCAATTTCCTACGGTTAATTTTTACGCTACGTTGCTGCTATGCTATACCAATTTTCATAACAAATTATTAAAAATTAAACCTTTTTGCTAAAGGGCTTGTTATTCAGGAGAACTCTTATGTGGCACGGCGTCCAAAAAATAGGCCCATGTGGTCCAACTTTTGTTCAGCTAATTTTTATGTCAAATTAGTAATGTGGACAAATTTTCATTATAAAATATTTACAAGTAGGCCTTTTTGGCATGACAATGTTTTCATGTGATGATTTCTAACAAATGAACTTACCAGATTCAAATTTGGCACAGTTAAGATTTATATCAAAGTACTATTAAAGATCGATTTTTACCATAAAATAAGAACATCGGGCATTTTTGCCACGTAAAGACTTGTCTGTCATTAGAACCCTTGCGTGGGGTAGGATCCAAAAAATAAACTTGGGTGGTCCAAGTTCGGTAAGGTTAGTTTCTATATCAAATCACTTTTGTTCGCGGCACTGTTGTCCATGAGAACCACCGGTTGTTTTTGGTCAACAATGTTAATTTTAAGTTTAGGATTTTGAAAAATTGTGCGATGTAGAAATGTGATCACAGGCCACATAAAAATTATTGAAAAAATGCATGTAATAAAATTGAGTATTTATTAAAAAAAAAGGTGTATGTACACTTTTGACCACAATATGCATTTATTACTAAAATTACTGTAGATGTATACAAGTGATCACGTACGTATATTATCTATTAGTGTATGAGTTTTCATATTATTTTTGAATGCAATATATCAAAGCAATTGCGATTTTTGTTACGACACAAAGCAACATTGCATTTGATGCACTCAATCCCTGAAAATGCTTTGCCACCTGGAAGTTTCAATATAATTTTAGAACTGAACTGGTGTTTTTTAGCTTCTATCTACCTTTCTAGAATAAATCACTGGGCATTCTTCTTTTATGCCTGTTATACTTTTTATAAAAGCATAATGTCTCTGCAAGATCTGACCTGCAAGAGTTGTGTTCTTTTTTTTTATACAATACTCATGATTGATCACTACCATATCAATCGTGTAATAAAATAATCTAATATACCACTTGCGACTTTCGATTCTGATTCTGCCAAAAAGCTGCCCACGAGGTCAACTGCTCCCATATCGACGTTGTTACGTTTCTTTATTTTTAGATACACCGCGGAGATTTGTTTTTTTTTATTTTTTATCATATCTCTTGACAGTTTTGGATGGTTCAGAGCCTACATTAGTTGACGCTAATATGGCAAGCTTATTACATTTCTAGTATGTCACTAAGATATCAAGAACTTCATAATCCGCTCCTACTTCCTCGTAGGTTTCTCGCAAGACAGAGTCCTTTATAAAATCTTTTACGGTCGACAATTTTCAATTCTTCCTGAGGCGATAAACCGTCATTGGGGTCTATTTGATTTTACCTTGTCTTTAGAATTTGGTATTTTAGCAAATCGATTAGTTTTCTTGAAAACTGAAAACATCAAATGCGGGATTTTCATATAACTTATATGACAAACTCATAATGTAGACATTTGGCAACATACTTTACTTCCAAAAAATCTACGATATATCCAGAAAAATTTTCAAACACAATATCAAACATTAGTAGCTTAAATAACAGTAATTTTTTTCGATTAGTAGTAAAATGGAAAATAGAAAATATCTCTCCAAGTAAGTAATGCACTGAACTTTATCACATTCAAATGTCAAAAAATACAGCTTAACCGCCAAAAGTAATGTGAAGTTTTTTCCTTCACACACGATTTATTGTCTACCGTTATCAACTTGCGTTCGGAAACGCAACCCACTAAGGTTTTGGGAAAAATTAAGTAGAACAAGTATGTACACAATTGGCAACGGTATACATTAAAGGGTTAAGTTAGTTTTAAGTTAGTTATAAGTTGTCTCTTTCTCACTTACATATATGTATGTACACATGCTACAGTAATTGCAAATATCTCGTTCATTTCGCAAAAGGAAGTCGCAAAAATCACGCACCCTTCGCCACCCCTTTTTATTCTACTTTTCGTCGTTTTAATAGCAAAAATAATTGCGTAAAAAAGCGTACACAGAGCAAAACAACTACAACAACAATCACCGATCCAAATTTTTCACATCAATTTAAAAAGCCGAAATACAGGTTACGGTCTTGGCCTAGAACACGTGAATGTGACAAATTCCTTCAAAAAATCTGACAAATTGCGATCTGCAAGTACAACAGAAAAATACATAGACAGACATCAAACACACAGTTTATCGGTGTAATAAAAGATGAGTATATGTCAAGTCCTTGTAGGCGTTGTATACATTCGAACCAAGTTAACATATTCTGTATCACCAGTGATGTAGGGTGTAATCGGCAAATATATTTCATAGTTACAACGCTTATCTTTTACTTGCTCTAATAAGATGTCGAACACATATGATAACGCTTGTATATAGCCATTCTTATTTTTACTTTTATTTCTTAATAAGCTTGCCACGAAATAACAAGTTACCTGATCAGATTTCAAATAAACAGTTTCTGCGAAACTTTGCAGTGTCTACGAAACGTCTTTTTGATTTTAACAAAGGAATGAAATTTCGATTTTCTATAAAATTGACTTGAAAAACCAAACATATTGAGCCCTCCGACATAACGGCCCTTCACATTTGTTCTGCACTTAATGTAACAGTACTTGTGTAAAAGTTGAAAAAATCGTCCACGCCCATCAAATATGAGAAATCAACCCTAATGGCGCGTTTTAAGAAGATAAATATTGACTTTTTTAAACGCATTTTGTGGATTATTATTGTGGTCATAAGGAAAGCGGCGTTACTAAAACTAATGACACTCGCAAGCAAACGATCGATAGCACGTGAAACTTTAAGATGCGTTGTTTAAGGTTTGGTGCTTTATAAGAATGATATCGATTTTGGCGACGTCAGTCCCGGGTTGAACATATTAGCTCTATCAGATGCTGAAATTTCAGTTTATATAATCTAAGTTACCACTGCCGCACAAAGAGACGTGCGATAGATAAAGGTCTGTAGGCTTCGAAGCATCATGAATAAGAGCAAGACTTTTTTTATTGAGATAGAAACATCCACGGTATGAGGATTATAGAAACAAGTGAAAAAGTTTTTTAAGCCAATATTAATAGCATGCGGAGGAGTTCGAAAGTGGTATGCAGAAAAGTAAAATGTTTGTAAGTGCACCTGCACCATGCATCGCGCCCTGTAAAGCAAAAGGTGATGAAGGAAGACCAAAAACTAGTCAATATTAACTAGAAGAAGTGCGTAAAATTTCCATAAGATCGGCGCACACGTTTCTGAAAATCCACTTTAAAGGTAGAGGATTTCTGTAAACTATTTCTCAACGGCTAAGTTTTGAAATATTTTGAATCAAAATTTTATAGAATATTATTTTCGCATTGGTCCTTCCTCGTCTTAAAAGTTTGGTTAACTCAATTCTTCCATATAATTAGAAATTTTAGAGAACATATAAATAAAAAATAGAAAGTATATCACTTCATCTGCATATACCGGAAGGCAGTTGCGTTATAAGACGAATAAAGGGAGATATAAAATGACTACTTTGCGCTGACATGGTTAATGAAATAAAATCTGAATCGAGCGGTTTGCATTCTGTTCGTTAAACGGGATGCCATCCACCCCATTAAATATGATCGAGGTCCAATTGAAGCAAGTTTCAGAAATTATAATTAATGCTAAAAAAGATTTTAATTAAGTTTACATAAATAAAGTTAGAGTAATTATTTTTGGAGAATTCTAGGAGATTTGTCAGCATAAATCAATGCCGGGCATATCGGGCGACAAATTGTTCACAGAGCAACGACTTATTCCAATAACTTAAGTCGAGCGTTGTTATGCCTACTCAGTTTTTAGTGATGTGCTTACTACCAGCTTTTAAGGAAAAATAATGTAATTATTTCTCCATAAAAATGGGAAGACGCCCCAGTATATATAGTTTATTAGTAAAGATCGTCAACGTAGAGGAAGGCATGCCAATTCCACCCGGCGCAAATGAAGGTTAAAAGGATGAAGGTAATGATATGAAAGTATACGTTCTAACTTTTAGTTATTAGAACTAATAAGAGAATTATTGATTGGTAAAATTCCGTTAAAAAAGAGATAATTTCTGAAGAATCGATATCTTTGTAATACAGGACTGGTTAAAACTTCATCACCCTCTCGTTAAATTAACTAGATGAAAAACGCCAATGGCCTTGCATATGGTGCATGTCTACTGTAATAATCAAGTCCTAGTCGATACAAATAAACAAAAATTGAAGTGCATAATAAATAAAAACTAATGGTACATTTCAAATGCTCTTTGTGCACAGCGAACTGTACAATTAAAATGTAGTGGCAAGCTTTACAAAGTCGGTTTCCTCAATTAATTAATTAATAACAAGAACAGGGCAATTTTGCCGCTTTGGTTACTTCACGAATTGTTATTCTGTCTATATCAGTAATTAACGAAATATAGTTATAATAAATATATTTATAAAATGAAACGATTTTTTATAAAAACTAAATAATTTTATATCCGCAATTTTTCGCGATTAAATTGTACCAAAGCGCGTTAAACGCATTTGTTTGGCCTTCTAACGGCAAGCTTTTGCAAAAAGTTTTATGATGCCGTTAGAAGAACGGATAACATCATGATTTGGGCAGAAGTATTTTAACCACATCAAAACTCGTCGTACCTTTCCTCAGAAATCTCTGTAAACTGAACAGAAATATAAAATGTCGTTTTAAAGGAATATTTTTTATACTACGGAAAACAAATTTGTAATTTGCATAATTAAAGGAGCACATTTATCTATAAAGTGTACTTGCAACTGCGTTTATTATCAAGTCAATAAGAATACATCATTCCCTAAGTTTTCTGCTTGACATATATATGGCGTCATTGTTGGCAGCTCCATATGATCTCTAAATAATAAGAATCTTCAGACGATCGTGTCGAAATTTCATGAAATACTGACAAATCACTTTACAACTTAATTTGTTTTTTTGTAATTTTCAAAACAATAGAAAAATCTGAACTTTGTGTGTTGATTAGGCGTTACTTTTTGGTGAAAAAATACATTCACAACCAGCGCTGGTCATATGGATGTCGATGATGGTGAACATTCTGATCACCCGAATTCGGCAGTTGTTTCAGCAAACGTAAGAAAAGTGCACGACCTCGCTTTGGCAGCCAGAAAATTGAAGTTGCTGACAGTTTAAAATTTCAAACAGTGCGTTTACTATTTTCCATGAGCATTTTTTCATGATAAAGCTCCGTTCGAAGTGGGTGCGGCGTTTGCACCTTTCTGGCAACGCGTATTAATAGCTTAGGGCGCTTGTTAAGCGAAATGAAAAATATTTTACACGCGATATGTGGCAACGATGACACATGAATTCATCACTATAGACTAGAGCGAAATCGGCAGTCATCCGAGCGGACAGTAGCCGGTGAAAGCCGTCCAAAGCGACCAAAAAGTTGTGTTACTAACACAATTACAATTTATAAATTAGTGGTTGCAATATCATGAAATTTTGACACGTATCGGTTGAAGGTCGGTACTAGGGCGTTACCGCACTATAACAGCCTATTTGGGGGGAGCATTAGGCGTACTTGAAGCACTACAAAAGAAAAAAAAATTATTTTGAAAATATATTAAAAATGACGACTCCGCAGTCATTCGCCAGAAAGTCGCTTTGCGGCACGCAGCATAACTGCTGCAAATTTAAGTTTAAAAAAATCATTTAACCTGCGTTCCTGTATTTAGAAAAATACATAAAGGTTTTTACAAATACTGATTTTGTGTAATGTAGTTTTAAACATACTGTAAAAAATTCGGATGAGAAAAAAGAATATTGTTTGTTGTTGTAATCAATTTTTTGTTATTTTTTCTTTTAGTGTGCAAGTCCAGAACCATAAAACTGTCCTTTCAAGTTTAAATATTCTCTTTCGCTCTCCGTCCACGGCGATTTTTTTTCGAAAGTGTCTCTTTTGCTATATCCGTCAAAGAAGGCATGGAACGATTTACACTTTATATGTTGCGAAATGGTGGAAATATAGCCGAATTCATGACAACCTCCAAAAACTGCGCCCAAAGTTGTTAATTTGTTGGTAGAAGCAATGGAAGCTTTGGAATCACTCGCAGGTTCATGTCTACTTGAAGCTATACTAACATTTTTTTTTTTGGAAATTTTTTTTGGTTAAAAGAACACTTCCCAAATACATCCGTTAGTCCACTAAAGGTAGTTCAAAATTTTCGATCAAAAAGTTTTGAGGGTAATGGATTTTTTCACGTATTCTAAAAGATCCAAACCAAAAAAAAAAAAATTATTTGAAAAATGTACAGCGGTTTAACACCTTGAGACCAGCAAAATCCCAATCAATGAGTTGATAGACAAGAACGCATGAAAAGACATTTTAAAATTGTAGTGATGATGGGTTATCAAAAGCTAACGTAGCTCTCTCACTTGTTTTTTAAACAGTAGCTTTTACGAAAAAGTTCTTTGGCAAATTTATTTAAAAAAATAAAAAGAAAAATATCCGCAACTTGTAGCAGCTTGCTTTACCAAATCTATTCTGCAATTTTTCTATAGCAAAAGTCCTTGTAAACGCGCTACAATTTTGTTAAGGCGGAATTTCTGGTTACAAATAGTAAGTTTTCACATTTACAACATTATGGGCGTTGATTAAATGGTTTATTTTAATTTTTTACTTTAATCACATAGCATATCATCGCAATAGCTAAATAAACTAAGAAAAATACGCCTTATGCCCGAAATAGCACGAGTCTAGTATCCACGAAAATCTACCAATAAACTGAAAAGGAAATGGAATGCGTTTGTGGTTTCAGAAAATAGAAGAAAAATAATAATTAAATTTGTTACAAAATAAACAACAACAAAAATTTTGAAACCTTACAAATGTGTCCGCAAAACCAACAAACACAAACAGGCATTGTAATCAATAAATGTGCTCTTGAGCACATCCATACCATACATGTCATGAAAATAAAATAGACCTACAGGGTATTACTTTGAAACTTGCAGCATATAGCATATACATATAGCAAAAAAAAAGTATTATACGTGTCTTTAAATATGCTATGGTAATGCTTACGTAAATATATTATTTGGATCTACATTGAGCAACTTGATTCCATGTTCTAAGATATGACATCTATAAAACCGGCAATTTTGATGTTTCACATAGCAGAATGAGTTTATTTTAATTTTCTTCGCGACATTAAGAAATAACGTTCAATAACCTCACCAGAAAAAACTTTTATTTGTGTTTATCAGTTTACAGCATAAATTCGCAAAGATTGATATCTTATACTTACCCTTCGCAAACACTCCAACCGGGATTAAACAAATTTAAATTTGAAAATACTACTAGAAATAACTTACAGCAACATATACATACGCGCATATAAAATCAATAAATTTCGAGGTAAATTCATTATAAGTTTGAACAGAGGTATCCAAAGTTTAACTGCAAAAAGCCTGGCATACCTACAAAATTCAACTTACCTTTGTAAGAAAGCCACCTTAAACTTTCATCAAAATTGCAAAGGGCTTTGAAAATGCCTACGTTTACTTTTTAAATTGCTTTGTATAATATTTGTGCAACGCTTTCGATCAATACCGATCTTATCATGCCTACTTTGTACTGAAAGTTTACACTGTCCTGGGAAATACTTATATCAAGTTGTAAATTGTCCTGGAATATAAGTTACAATATTTTGCTTATTGGGTGCATGGTTTGGGAGAGGTTACGGCCATTATCAAATTTGGAATTTCGACCAAGTAAACGCAAAGCAAAAAGTGGTCAAGTTAAACCAAAATACTTCATACAAAGAGGAATGGGTAAATCGAGTTAAACGTGTTAAGAATACGCTTTATCGGCTCTCTTATCCTGCAACTCCTGCAACTTTCGGTGGTGCATATAAAAACATTTTAATTTTTTTGCCGAATTTTGCATACGTAGAAATCATTTAAATTTGAGAAGCATATTTACTTTCTGCACGTCATTGAAGAATGGGAATAGACGATTTTTGTCATTCTTTACTACGAGGTATCAGTGGCTCCACAGGATAGCTGTAATATCTATAATATAGAAAATCTATAGTATAGTATATCTAGAGTATGTACAGTATCTATATCCAAAAAGCAATGAGATGGGCGATATACTTAAAGACCGGTTTAAAGTCGAAAATTGAAAACGTAACAAAAAGCATTGTGATTTCAGTATTTGTAACGGTGATCATGACCGATCTGCGCCACAGCAAACAGAGTTGGCTTACTAGCTTAATCACAATGGATAAAAGTGGATCAAACATCTGATATTTAAATGACTTTCTTAATTTTCTTATTTATTTTTATATCATTCACATTGTATATCACATACGCATTAACTGACTTACTTGGACTAGTAAAATACTTAGCTTAAGTAAACGACTGTTCACAATTTTACAAAGCACATAGAGATAAACTAATAACGACGCTCGATTATTTGAGAAGCGTTTTTACTTACCATCTAACTTCGTACTTAATACGGAATTGGTGTGAGTATAAAGAATATTTTTCAGAAATTTCGAACCGTCAGACTGCTATATTTTCATGAAAATTTTAAATTTTCGATTTTAATTCGAAATTTCTTCGGTTTTATATTGTGACCCATTAAACCCATCTTCAAATTGGATTCATAAAATCGGCCGGAATTATTAAAACACAGCTTGAATCCTCCAACCTAACACTCGCAAATAAGAATTTGAACAGTAGGGAAAAGTGGTATGAATGATTCGGATTAGGATCTCACATCAATGCAGAATAAATATGACAAAGTTAGTATAAATTACTCTTAATATTTATATAATTAGTATTATATTAATTAAATTAATTTGCAAATTAATTTACAAATGGTCCAAATTGGCCAGCAAACAGTCCCACGGTGGTAAACATTTTTACACACGTTAGTTACGGTAAACATTAACCGAGAGAAATAAAGCTTCACCGTCGAAGTAACTAAGCAATTAAATAAGTAGAAGTTCAGGTCATTATTTAAAGGGTACCAGCAAAGTAGTAAATGTCGGTCATTTTGCCGTAAGTCATCGATCTAAATTTCGCTTTCAAAGAATATTTCTCACAAAAGCAGCTATCTAATTTTTTTACGTTATTCTCCTACATTGACACTACCAAAAGAGAGGGTTTGTTCATCAGTGTTCCTATGAGTTAACAGACAGCCTGACCCTATTCAGACATTGTTACGAGGTTCCGATTTAGAGTGTCCTTGATTCTGTAGTGGCTGCTCTGTATAGTCTCTTACTGAAGGAAAACACAAGGTGCTGTCGTCTGCGAGCAAGTAGGTAGTGTTCTCTTTTACACAAGGCAGGTAATTATTGAATATTAGAGAGAGAGTAGGAGAAAGAATAGAACCTTGTACCCCTGTGTTTAAATAGACTTCGTTTGAGGAATATCTTTTTTGTTCAAGACGCTCAATATGAGTCGAGCGAAGATGCTGTTGACACCAAATGCGATTTGCTTGGAGCAACGACTTTACTTTCGCCAAAGTGACGAATAGCTCGGTTCTGCTTTTCGGCGAGGTAGGACGTTAGACACCAGAAGACACTTTTTTGTATAAGTCATATTGTATAACGCTGATTAGATATGGATATTGTATCGTATACAGCTGAATAGAATTGGATATAGCGGAACAGACTGAATTGGACGATAGTTTGCATGATTAATGGGGTCATCCTTCTTGGGTGTTGGTTGGAAATTGGCACTCTTCCAGCATCTTGGAGAAAATGCTGGCATGGTACCAGTTGGTGAGAAGATTGTGGAATAGCTTGGAAAGTATGTCAGCACATATTTTAGCAAGGTGGCTAATATGCTATCGAGCTCCGGAACTTTACGCATATCGAGATTAGCAAGGACTTTTTTCGGCCCACGTTGTAAAGAATAATATAGATATCGAATGTATTGCTTTCTGGCGGTGGCGGCCGTTGATTGCTATGGTAAGTTGGAATGTGAGCAAATATTTCAGTCAGTATATTAGCTTTATAAATAGGTATTATTTGGCTGTTGTTGGGAAAAATCAGTATCGGTGACCGCAAAAGACAAGAAGCTCTTGCTGCGCTTTTTGGAACGGCACGAACTTTGGTATGCAGCCGCTACTCCTGTAACGATTTTTCGAGATGAAATACACTGTTACACCCATTTCTAGACCGCTTGCGTAGCAAATTACTTTGGTCGTTTCCGTTAAAACGCCAAACTTTAAATGTTTCCTCTCTGGACCTGACTGCATCTTTGCAAGCCTGATTAAAGCAGTATTTATCTTTACGCTTAATCCAAGTATTTTTAAGTGCAGTATATGTTCGCGTTTCCTTTTTGATGATGTTCTGTGTAGCATAGTCTCCAATTGAAATGCTTGAAAAAGTTATCGTAAAATATCAGGTTTCGGAGCTGAAGGATAAAGTGGCGAAGATTACCGTACGAAAAAGATACAGAAATGGTACAATTGTTGGACGAATTACTAATAGGTGCAAGGATCTTAACTCCGTATTTATGCAGATACGGAGGAAGAAAGTGGTCTAGTGTAGAAAACCATCAACGCTTGGAGCATGCGTTGATTCATCTATAAGGTGCGTAAGCAGTTCGCCAATGCCATAATCTCTGTGCTGTCTCTCCAGATTCTATGAGTGGCGCAGCCAGCTTTTATTGTGGGCGTTGAAACCGCCAGCAACCACAATTTCGATGTTGAAGTAGTTATATCGAATGGAAGATATTGTGTCGGATAGTTTGTCAAACCCATTAGCGTAAGCCATCGTATCCGTGTTTGGGCGTCTCTAAATAAACGCGAAATGCAAAGTGTGTATGGATAGTGAATTTCATTAATAGCGAGGTAAAGTCGGGATCCTGAGCGCTAATGTTTTTGGCACTGGAACACTATATCGTTGCGGATATATATCACAAGACTGCTGCGTGGAAATCTTGAATAATTTGATATCCAGGTAAATGAAAATCAAAAAAATCGTGTGTTTTTACTTACTCCACAAAGAGCACAAAATTAGCACAAATTTTGCCTGTGCGTGTACCACGAAAAAGTTCCACCACAGACTGCGTATGTTATAGAGGTGGCTTTTAAATTTACTCAGTATACGTAAATCAAGTGGAGAGGTGCGCGCTATAGAAGCAATGATAGGGGCAGCCCCAAGTGGGTACCAGACTGGTAAATATTATGCCTTTATCGAACGAGTACTCATCACATGCGGCCATGCCCCAACGTACTCACAGCGGAGGTGGTAATGGATAAGGTAGGAATGAACAATTTGTTATTGCTATTTAGGGGAAGCTCAAAAGGTCTGAGTGAGTGCTTACAATATTGCCTTCTTTTGTGTTGCATTGTTGACGCTACTGTCGCTGTTATTGCTTTTAGCGCTGTTGGTCCTATATTTTTTATAGTGGTTATTATTGCTTTGATTGTGTTAGTGTATTGTTTCCTTTCTATTGCTTTCTTATTTTTATTGTTGTTTTGTTTGCTGCTGTCGTTGTTCTTCCTTTACTTTGCTACATATATTTCCACTGCTGTTCTTGTTCTTAATACGAGTATACCTTGCTTCTGGTTTTGTTGTTATTGTTGTTGCTGTGTATTGCGCTTTGGTGTTATTACTGATCTCGTTGAATGTCTTAGAGTTATTGTTGACTTCGTATTGTACTATTGTTATAGTGTCTGTTGGAATTTAAATTGCTGTTGCTATTGCGCTTGGATTTTCCATTGTTCTTGTTCTGAATTATTGTTGTTCTTAGCGGCGGTTCCCTTTTTTGGGGCCTGCAGGTTGTATTCGCATTCGCATTTTAAACCCTCTTAAAATCTTTTTGTAATCTGCCTTATTGTAGGGCCTGTGTATCTTACTTTGACTGTAACGTACTGTAACTCCCTCGCATATAAGCTCTCTCTCGTAAAAGCTTTTCCTTATTTTAATGTTTTCAGTGATTTGTTAGTTTCCTTGCAAATATATGAATATATAATGTAATTAAGGATTTTGAGTTTTTCTCTACAGTTTGAAAAATTTTTAATGCTTCACTTTCATCAAATGTTTTGTTTAAAAATTGTTGTGCACTTGTTGCAGACTTGGTTTATTATTGAGCTTGTTTTATTATAGAGAATTGCTAATTAAATATTTTAGTTACCCGTTGTTTCAGCAGTTTGTGTTTCGCCATGTACATGATCCCACCAAAAAGCGAAAAACCGAATGTTTTTCTTGAGAGACAAACTACTACTCCTTTTACTACTACATTGTCATAGTGATGTTCTAATGTTTGATTGCCCCAACGTTTAACAAAAAAGAAATTTGTTTTATAGCTTTGCGTCTTCGCTTATCAAAAAAAGCAAGACATAGCTTTACTAGTGCAGGTAAACGTGCAGTTCTTAGTGATACACTGATGCTCAAGCCCCACGCCTCTGACTCAGCCGAGAGAAAAAAAGGGAAATAAAAGAATATGATAAATAAATGTGATCTTATGTTGTAAGGAAACAGCCCTTCCTTACACTCTGCCAACACTAAAGGCATTGCTGCTTACATATCTTTATCCGTAGATAACTTTTCTTTATTTAATTAAACTGAATATTCGAGATTAATTTTACAGTTGAACTTGTATATCCTGATCATAGTTTTGTTATCTTCACAGGGTGCATTCCTCTGATTGAAATTTTAACACAACCATGCATAATCCCATATTGCATTCATACAGCTTTAACTCACAAATACTAAGTCAAATCTTCAGTTGATCTCTAAGTACTAGCATGTTAATTTCTAAAGTATACCGAAACCTTTATGAAAAGTTTTACAACATACTATGTAGTCACTCTCTCAACTACGTTACTCTCTAAGCATTAACATGTAAGTAGTATATTATTCGTAGACATTGAGCAAGCACACCTCGTGGTGAAAGCTCTCGGTATCAATGTTTTGGTGTGGCAGCCAACAAGTATAAAAGTAATGCACAAACATCGATCATTCCCCCAGTTGCTCAGCAGCAGTAAAACCAACAGGTGAATCAAGAACTCTTCAATAATAGTAGTCTGTCGCCCTGTCTGTCCGAAGCGAGGTCCTTAAGGTACCAAGTATGCTCTTGCATCGTGATCTTATAGAATCTCGGCCCGAAAAGAAACCCACTAACAAACGTGCTTCCGCATCATTACCTTGTGGACTGCCGGCCGAATAGGACATCATAAGAACCTCCCTTTGGGGACCAGCTTAACTTTCCGCTGAACCAGTAAAAAAATACCTTACAAATCTTACGGCACAATTTCATTCTCATAATTCACGGAAACATCAAGTTCGCTTACGCGCGGTTCATATTTCTCCAGTTATATCGAGGCTGTCCACTACTACAAGTTGGTTTTTCTTTTAGTACGAAATACTTCTGCCTATATTCGTACATTCTTCTTAAATTTCGCTAAAATATATAAAACTTTATATAAAAACACGAAACCAAACCACAGCTATAGATATTCTGTTACAATGTCTATGCCTCTTTTTGTCTGTTCGTTAACTTTTTGGCATTGTTCGTCTGTTTTACTTTATCGTCTATTTTCTCTATTTCTGTATATTTTGCGTTCGTTAGTCAATACAAATGTACTAACTTGTCCGTTAAATTATTATCAAGTCAGTATTTGTTTATTTAATACAAACACAATCACAAACACGCACAACCTGTACTTCCGTCACAAAGTCACGCCACGTGCCCTTTTAATACATTTTTTTTTTATAAAGGTGTATTTACTGACCTGATGACTTATCCTGCTATGACACTACCTACAATATGTTTGTACTTCATTCCATAGCACCTTCTTCCTCTACTCGGCTTTCACGGAAAAAGTTACATTCAACGCTGCATATTCACCATATGAGTAACGATTTTACCTCCATTTCGGTACTTGCTCCAATCCAAAAACATATTAATATTATTCTTAAAATTTATTATTTTTTTATTTGTTTATTTTTTTTAAGGAATTCTAAACAAAATGTCTTTTGATATAAGTTAACATTTCCGTCAGTTTTATACCATATTTTTATAACCTTTTTTTACTATTTGTTATTCTACTTTTACATAAGTATTTTAATATAAGTTTTCAAATATACTATTTTTAACTGTTTTATGCATGTAGAGTTTCACGTGTATGTTTTTAACTCGTTTTTATTTATATGTATATGTGTCCTTTTAATGTAGAAATTTTAATACGCATAATTTTTTGAAACCATATTTTTTGTACAGATGTTTGTTTATGTGTGTTTTCTATATACACAACCTTCATCATTCTTCTTTTTTTTAGGTAACAGATTTTAAAAACAGTTTTCAACTATTTTTATATAAATGTATGTATTCAGTTATTTATATTAGGGTTGCGTTTAGAAACACCTTCACTTTTATAAACCAGAAGAATTATGTTTTAATTGATCATCAGTACATCACGTTGAATAAAGTTTAAGAAAGGAGACAATAAATAAGGATACACCAATCAATGCATGCCTATATAGATACCAAAAAGTTCTTGTTTGTCTTTATATTTATAAACCAAATTTTATAAATTTGAAAAGTTTTTCTTTTCACACATAGCATAGCTGATATCAACTTGTTTCAACTCAAAAAAAAAGAAAAAAAGAAAAAACAAATCTTATTCGTGCACGTCTATTGCACTAAGCGAATACTTGTCTGAGACTGAATGCCCTTTTTTCTGTTCATCTTTGCCTGCGTTAGCCTTGCTCTGTCTCTCCATGTCCAAGTTCACAGAATCAATTCTTTTAGGTATGGATGAAATTAATTTAGGGCAGGTGTCCACTGAATATACCATATTTTACAAATATTTGCCCACATTTCTTTTTTTGTTGACGTTTTAGTTATCATCAAACGTTCTCAGCATTGAGTTCGCGAGATAGACTTGGTCACTCAATGACATTCTAGTTATGGTTTGGGAACCACACTTTCCACCCGACTACATCGGGTTATTACCCTGCATAGATTTCCATACCAGTGCCACATATTCTTTGACATTAGTTTCCAAGAAGTTTTTATATACAAATTCATCTATAGCGTTTTCTATCAAAGGTGTCAGTCCGACACGTTCCCAAGAAAAGCAGCCCATATCATAACACTTCTTCCGCCGCGCTTAACTTTTTATTTTTTTTTTTTGTGAATCTCGGTTAGAATTTTTTTCTTTTGATCAACGTAGATTTCTTCCCGCGTCATTTCTACACAAATTTATTCTTGTTTCGTCGCTCCAAAGTATATGTCTACACTCTTTTTCGGCGTCTGTTCCGCACGACTTTTTATGGCTTAAAGCAAAATCTTTCGTCTTCTCCAAATTAACTTTTCTGACCAAAGCAACTTTCTTGGCTATTCGTCCAGGAAAATTGGTACCTAATGATCATCGACGAACGTTTCGGATTGATAAAAAATTTTAACCTCATTGGAAATTGCTCCAGACGATTTGAAGAAATCTCGCTTTGTTACAATTATCGGAACCAGTTTTTTTTGAATTGCCTCGCATCTCTCAGTACTTTTTTTGTGGGGTTAAAAGCATTCTTGAGGAAGTTTTGGGAGCAAACTAGTGATATGGCAATAAATTTGTACATTTTCCTCTGATTTCGAAGCTGATGAACTAGCGACCTTTCTTTTTCGCTATAATGATGGGCTCGACCTAGCTAATATTATTATAAAAATTAATTCGTATTGCATTTCCATGTCAAGAAATACGATTTACCCTAACATTCCACTTTGACAGCACTTTATTACACAACATTTTACTTTTCACAGCTTCAAAGAGGACGCACTTATTTCACTGTCTTTCATTGGATTTAATTTGTAGCAATGTTGCGATACGTTGCTTGGGCTTTTTTGTAGTTAGCTTTTACATCTTTTCTGACATAAAACTGAAAAATAAACCTGGCATCTATTTTTCTTTCCACCTGTGTATGTAACTATATTTACATATATACAGGCGCAGGTGCTCAAAGCATATTATAACTATTGAAAATAAATCATCAGATATCATATACATGTGGATAGCAAGCCTTCTCATAACAATATAGTCTCTTCTTCTTTTTCCACTACTCCTTTGTATCATTAGTTCTATAGCATTCATTGAATAAAGCCATAGATAAGAAAAAAAGGTTTTTATTTCAATAGCTTATGGGCCCAGGCGGTCACCAGTGCCGTGTTTTTTAATTGATTCTGTGTACGATTAAATTGAAAGATAATAATTAAACGAACGAAAAAAAAAACTTCTTTGTGAAGATTATAAAAGGAACACGATGAATACAATGCTGATAGATAAGCTTAATGACAGTAATTATGACGCTTGTCCAGATGAATAGCATTTTGGTGTATGCAGACTTATGGGGTATAACATGTGGCAGAGAGACAAAGACCGAAGGTGCAAGACCAACCAAGAGAAGAAGAAGGACTAGTGTCAATACTGCTGTGTGTTAAACCGATGCAGCTTAATCACGTAAAATCGCAGTGTAGGTCCGGAATAAAGCAAAAAATATACACCAACCTAAAGGCCCAGCAACGAAGGTCTTGTTATTTAAAAGATTGTTTCACATGAAACTTGCAGATCGCGTAAATAAATTTGTGAACACATTAGAGAACATGACTGAAATGGATCTTCAATTCTCAGATGAAATATCAATTATTATTTTTTTTTTTTATCAAGCGTGCCAAAATGTTACGATAATTTTATGGTGGTAATTAAAGCCAGACACAATTTGTCTTCATTGAGTGCGTTGAAAATAAAGCTGCTAAAAGAAGGCGCAAGATAAAGCGAAAATGAAAACGCAACAAGCAGTATTGCTATAGCACAGATCCTCATGCCAACGACAACAGAACGAAAACACAATCAAAGGCAAAACAACTATCGCGTTGAAAAGAACAAAAGGAATGACCGTAACAGCGAAACACGTTATAATTGCGGCCAGCCGGGGCATTTTACAGCGAAATGCAAACCATCAAAAAGAACAGAGAAAAACTCTTGTTTTATGATATATCTTGTATATTTAAAAATGACAACAACCACGGTAGTGGTGGGAAGAAACGGCGCTAGCAGCAAATTTTGCTATGTGCAGTTATTAAGCACCGTATGAATAGTATGAAGAGGAGATAATGCTGCGAATAATATGTATGTGTAGGCAGCGGCAGCGTTGATATTGGTGATATAAATGTAACATTGGAGCACGTTCTGCATATAACATCAATTCCTCATACTTTTATTTTTGTGGCTAAAGCAACAGGCGTTGGTATGAGCGTCATTTTCAAAGATACTTCTGTGAGCATCGTGAATGAGAAGAATAAATGTGCGTTGAGAGCACATAAGGGAAACTCATTTGCTCATTTATGAGAGTGAAGAAAATATGCCTGCCAAGGAGGAGGAAACAGTAAAGCAGCACAATATATTTGGACATTTAACTTATGATTGGCTGAAAACCATGATAAATAGATATAATAATAAAGTATCATACGGTGGCTCACGTTATATCGCGACTTTCATAGATGAATACTCCAGATATGTTACTGTATATTTTTAGAAATCGAAAGACGAAGAATTTGGAGCGTTCAAAGATTACAAAGCTGAAGTCGAAAAACAAGCTAATAAAAAGATAAAATGCTTGAGAACGGATAACGGTCGTAAATATGTGAACAAAGACTTTGATTAGTTTTTATGTGAGTACGGCATTAAGACAGTTAAAGATTCCGTATACGTCGCAACAAAACGGTATCGTTGAAAGGGCGAACAATACGTTGGGCAAGACAATTCTAATTCATTCTGGTTCATCCGAACCTTGGGTTGAAGCGATAACCACATCGGCGTACATAAGAAAGCTTTCAACGACAAACATACTCCGGAATAAAACGACATTTGAAATATGGAGCGGCTACAAGCAAGTTGTGGGTCATTTTAAAGTAACAATGAACAAATTTCCAACAAAAGGTACCGAATGGGGATATCTTTAAGAATTTAAGCAAAGTAGAACAATATAGATATGTGTTGAGGAGATAGATTAAAAAAAAACATGTTGACATTACATTTCGTGGTTGATTTTACTCGCTCGTATACATAAACTAATTCTAATTCTTCTTTGTTCATGTCATCGGTAAGACGCTTTGAAAATAATTTGGTTTGTTTGCTCATTCCACCAAAGTGCAACCAACATGCAATATAAATATCCAATAAAATACCGAACAAATAAAATTTGCTTAAAAACATTGAATTAATTACGCGAGTAAGTAAGAGTAAATTTTCACCATATTTGTTTTTTGTATGAACTATTGGTCATATATATTGTAAAAATCAAGGTCAGCTGTTTGCTTATTTAAAACTGCAAAGTGCAAGTAAATATTCAGCATGTGTTATAAGCAATATGTCAAAACAAATGCGTTTTGGACGAACACATATTAAATGAATTTTCGCTTCTAACAATTATTGATTTCATCACTATATACGCGTGAAGTCAAATTGCATTTCCTTTGCTTTTTCTGTTTAAATAATCCATTATATACACTAAGCAAATATTCGCCATCTTTCCTTTTTTTGCTTTAAATCACGGTAGTGAGCAAATCTAATGAAAAGTTGGCATTGGTGGACGAGCTAAAAATTAAAACGTCACGTTCTACACAATCCGCTTGAGAAAAAATCGATTGTAGTGAAATCGAAAGCACTACTCATCATACTTTGAAGTTAATGATAAACAGACTACCCAACTGAAAAGGGTAAAAACAGCTCAAAATCATAACTGTTCGTTGATTTTCTTTGGAAGAATATACTACAACCTGTCCCGCGGCTTCTCGCAAAAGATTGCCAGATTTAAAAATACCGAGCTCCTTTGGGCCGTATACTGATTAGCTAGCCTTTCTTAGGCATTGAAAATAATGATTTAATCGTATTAATATTAAACTTTTTGACTTTCAAACACATATGAAGAAGATTTTTGGGGTGAAAGTTGTAGGGAAGTTGTAAGCTTGCGTCAACTTAGTGAGAAACTCATAGTGACAAGGCTCATACGTGGGCGCTACAATCTTTATGCACAAAAGAGTAAATTGCTGATGAATTCTTGCTGCATTCGATTACTTCATAGTTTGATGCGCAATCCCGAGCTTAATGGAAATACTTTTGTCAATTGACATATTTCCATCATGGTCTTCCATGGAGCTATTTTTGAATAACAGGTGTCGCATGGTGGATTATATGTTATCAAATAGATACAATTTCAAACTATTTACTCGGCAAAAATGATCAAAATGCTTTTGTAACCGCTAACTACGGTATCATGCTTTCGAATGTTTCGAACGTGTGTATCGCAAGAGCAATATATTATTAATTGTTCTCGCACAACACCAGAAAGAAGTCACGAAATAACAGTTGCGTTTAGTTGTGTCAACTAACACCTAACAATCAACCACTGCCACCTTTTAAAAGGAGTGAGATATTCGATGCCTTCATTATTCTTTTGAGCGAGGCTGTTAAAAAGGTCAACCCTCGTTAAACTCCCTCATTTTAGTCACAGTCCCAAAAAGGTTAAGTGACAAACTTTCTAGTCCAATACACAATCTCTACAGCAATTGCTACCATGTCCGGCACATTCCCCATAATCGTATCAATCCTGCAGACTATCGCCTAATGTCAATCTGTTTGAGTATACTGAAAACCATGGCCATCAACTACCAATTACCATGACCGACTAGAATACAACGATCTAATTAGCGATAGACAAAATCACTTCGCATATATCGGTCCACCGATGACCTAACATCCTATTTCACCGAGCTTTTTGCTATTTTGTCGAAAGCAAAGTCGTTTCGCCAGATATCTTCAAGGCCTTCGACAGAGTATGGCATGATACTCTTGTTTACAACCTGATTGCTTTTTATGACGATAGCCTTTAAGCTCGATAACATTTGCAATCGAATTGTAATCGGATTTACCCCAAACAAGTGCAGGTGTACCAAAACGCTGCTTTTCTCCTGTTCTCTTCCTGGTTTTTATTAAAGGTATACTGGGCATAGCAGAAAACTCTATCTACTCGTTTGCAAATGGCAGAACCTTGTGTCACTCATTTTTATTTCACAGGAGCCCAGGAAGTAACAAGATACAGAATAAACGCAGCATGAAGAGAAACACTTAACACATACCTCTGATAATTCAATCATTCAATCAATTTGGAAGAATCCGCAACCGTTGATGTTCTGATGATGAGAATACGAATCATTATTGTTTGGACAGCTGATGGACCAGTAAAATGTGTCTAAGACTTTCAATGTCCTTGAGCAACGGCGTTATGTGCGGGTTATGTGATTCTTCTAATTGGCTAAAAAATCAAAATTTCCTGACTGATTTGTCGGGGAGAAAGCTCACACAATTGCACAGAGAACCATAATTCTTTTGGATAATAATCAGCGCGTCAAAGCTGGTCGTAAGCTTATTGATATGAAAGAGGGTAAGAACCTATTGACTCGCTTACGTTTCGCAATAAAGTAAATAGCCTCATGAATAAAAAGAAACATTACATCTACAATCAAGGTTCACTAATTAGAAACATTCATCCATTCGACGAACCTAATTCATGTTGTTGGTAGATTTCAAAATTCAATCATGGATTTAAATGCGCGATGTCTCGTCAGACTACAAAAACTTTATGCGTTTACTAAGGTGGTACCTTCCTGCTGTAATTCGAACACCGAAAATATAAAGCGTGCAGCAACGGAATTGGTCGAATTGCCCATTTATGATAGTACTGGTTGAAAGCTAAAGCCTTCCAACTTAGGGGTGATATTCACGGCACATTTGCCAAAGACAAATATCGGTTGTGTTTACCCATGCAAATGTAATGTTAGCGTTAAGTTTTCAACTTGTGGCAAGGTAGTCGTGTCATAAGTGGTTTCTTTCTCCCTTAGTCATATGCATGCACAGTCGGTCATCGTTCATCAACAAATCCACAAGCATGTCGCAACACAACTAGTCGGGAAAGATTAACATGCACGTAACCTTCGCGTTCGTTGTCATTTCTCGTTTTATTAGCAATCGCAAAAATAAATGCATCAAAAAGCATGCGCATTTGAAAACAGTTTCCTTTCACAAGTTTTCATCAGGGTACGCCGAAGACAGTCTCTCCAGAAAAAAATTAAACACAATGGTCCTTATGCCTTTGATAAGTAAGCCGCCAGCAATGCATTCAAGCCTTCTCACCATAACGTAAGAAATGAACTACATCTCATGAAATAAATCGTTTTATGAAGTTACCCTCTGCTATCATTATCATAAGATTGGGAGAGCAATGTTTGCTATTTTCAGAATAAAAATGGAAGCTTATATGATGTTCGCGCCGCATTTTATGAGTAACTAGCAAAGAACACGGTGCTTACAGTTTTTATTGCATAGGTGGGTCCTTTGAAAAGTTAAGGTCATTTTCAAATTCTTTAGCAACTTGTAGGCGATATCTGCATATTTGCAAGCTGGATAAGGTTTATCAGATACTACACAGTTGGTTTGACGGACAAATAGGCAGACGAATAGAAGAACAAGCTTAGATGCATCGAAAATTTTTAAACTGGCCAAGAATTTATATACTTTATGGAGTTTTTCAAGCTTGCCTCTGCGCATTATAAGCGCACTGAAAAAATAAATTAAAATTTGGTACATTTTAATATTGGGCGGCCGTGATAAATTTTTTTCATTTTTATACACATACTACAGCATCGCTCATACACTATTAGTTGGAAATTTTCCAAATTTATATGCTTTAGTTTATGAATAAAATCGATTTTATATTCCTTTAGAAAAACAGAGCTGTTCTCAATTTATGCAGTGCTGTAGGCATGTCCTTCGACCGATTTGGCCGATTTTGAATACTAGAACTTGCAATGCCAAATTTGAAGTCTATACCTTCATTTTTGCGCCCAGGAAAATGTTTACAACAGACATTATACAAACGGGAAAGCGGATACGCTTAAATCGATTCAGATTTTGATGCTAATCAAGAACACATTGTGAGGTCCACGAAGCTTCTTTCTGGGCGTTGCAATGTTTTGACAAGATGAATATGTCACTCACCCTTCGATGATAAGTATTAAAGTGACATCCCTCTTAGTATAGGTTTTATACAGTAGCCCACACACTACAAACACTACCGAAAAGTATGGTCTCTCATAGAAACCTGCATTTATGGTCACAAATATATTTCTTAAACAACGAAAACTTATATCAAATAACACTTCAAAATTTTTTTAAGTTAAGATAAAGTTATACACAAAAAATAGAAAAAAAGATATCAAAAAAATGTGTACATGCGGTTTATTTCACAGGTGGTTTAATATGCTATTTGTGGATAAGCTTAAATAATTAATATTTTGGTGGACCACCGTTAGTATTTAGTACTACTTGTTCTGGTTAAGGAAACCAAGTTTTTTGGTCCATCTGCACCAATTTTGCCAAAAGCTTTTGTAAGATCTCCACGTTGGAAATTCCATTTTTTGAACCTTCTTATCCAATTCATGCCATACGTCTTCAATTGCATTCAAATCCGACGATTGGGGGGAAGAATCTAATTGTTTGAGATTGTTGTAAAGAAGCCACTCCTTTACAATCAGAGTTATCTTTCGGATCGTCCATTTCGGGAGATCCATTTGCTCAAATTGCCTATTTTTAGTTGCAGAAGTCATCATACTAGCTTTCAAAAGATAAACGTGGCGATCCATTAATCAATAAAAGCAGGTTCCACCTCCAGCCGTCGACATACATCCAAACCATGAAAGACCCTCTATCCTGCTTTACAATTATTAATAAATTTTGGATTGCCATCGCTTCCTCCACATTTCCTCCACATTTTTTGTTTACCATCGTATCCGAATAAATTAAACTCGTCACTAAAAATTGCGCGTTTCCAAATATTTATATTATCATTTTATTAATTTCGCTTACAAATGGTTTTTTTCGTGAAATGCTACTATGAAAATCTTTGACACGTTAAAACCTTTCAAACGGTGTCGGGATGAATGGCTCACATTTTTGAGCTCTTTTGCAATATCAACATCACTAGGTTTGGGTTCATTTGTTACAATACTGATATTTCGATTTTCAAGCTCTGTAATGTTGTTTGGTCGGCATGATCGGTGTTTATTTTCTGTGGCATTTGTGTTATTGTAATTGTTTATAATAACTTGAACAGTAGCACGACTAATTCCAATTGTTTTTGCTCCCACATCTTAACTTTATAGTAGCTTTTGTAATCTCTTGAGAAATTTCTTGGCGTTTTTGTATATTTTGTGACATTTTAAGAAGAAGAAATGATGAAACTTAGTTTACTTGATAAATTATTATTGAAATGTACGGAAGTATATTTATTAAATACCGTTGCTAAAGGTATTATTCCGATATTTCTTGTGATGTGTTTTGTACACTTTTCCCTGATATTTTTTTTCGATTGAAATATATGTTTTGTTTACAACTTCATCTTAAACCATAAAAAATCTTGAATTGTTATTTAATATAAAGTTGTTTTTTAGGAAATATATTTTTTGACATTCAACCCATAAATGTGGTTTTTAATACGAGATACCTTGATTTTTAATACTATATGTAGACTTTGTTAATCTACCGTATATTAAAATCTATGAGAAGATAATTAATTTTGCTTAGCCTGGATTACATGAATTAACATTTGCCCCTTCCAAAAAAAATTGGCACAGGAACAAGATATTTTTCATATTTCAACGCCAAAATAAAAAACTGCATTAGCCGAAGTGGTGTGTGCGACCTTAATGGTCGACGTTGCCTTCCTACAATACTGGTGTTTTTGACGCACTCTGTAGAATTGAAGTATAAATGCAATTGAAACAATTCTATATAAAGGCATGGTTTAATCCTGAGCACTGATTTTGTATGGCGTTAACTACGTTCCATCATCGAGCTTCGACCTTCTTTGCCATATGTATGCACAAGAGGTGCGAGATATGCTCTCTCAAAACTGTTAAATCAGTCGTAAGCAAACGTCCTTTGCAATAGCATTAGTTGTTCTGAGTTAATGTGGCTTGTTTAGAGTTGCATATATAAAAAAAACAGCTGCAAATTGAAAAAAATATAAATTTCAAACAAACTGGTGAACGAAAGTAAAATATTTTAAATTTGTGAAAGGTAAGCAAATTAAGTCTTTTTTCTAGTCTTTATTCCAATTGTCTAATTAATACTCTTAATTCCCAAAAGCTTGTAATGACTTCTATATCATCAATCTTTGCGTGCGTCATTATTCTCTGTCGTTGTCATTGATGCAGTGGAAAGGAGCAATAAATAATAAAAACTCATCACTCTACTGCATATATTAGAGGTATCGCCAACAGGCCTAATTCATTTTACTAAACAAACGAAAAAATAGATAAATAGAATGTTATTAAATATATAATGTTGGGAAATATATACACATCTGGCGCAATGGTTCTTCCGTTCATATTATGTAATTTGGCAGTAGAGGAACATCGAGATTGACGCAAAAGGCGTCTTGTAAGATGTAGAACGGCTTAGCGGAAAGCTTCAATTACCTTACGTTACCCGACGATGTGTAAGTATATGATTTTACACATTTGTAGCCAACGTAAATTAATATATACATATTGCTACATGTAGACTTCCGCAAAGGGTTCGCGTGTCAAAAGAAACTTTTTAATACGTTTACGCAAAAACTGTTTCGAGTGATTGTATAAAACGAACCTACATGCCTCCGGTCGTACGTTTAGCCTTTACTTTGGAGTTGTTGGGGTCTGAAAAATGTCAATGACTGGCGGGTAGGGCTCTATAGTATATAGTTTGTATATATATACTAATAAAGTATAGATATTTCCATTAGGATTTTCTCATTTGTTCGATTCAATTGGGAACCCACTAGCGAAACATCGACATCGTCGTCAAAATAATTCGCTTTGATCCGGAAAATCAAAAATTTACTGCCGTAATTTTCATGTGGTCGCAAACCTTACGAATAAAATATTTATATGTGTATGCGCGAAAACATGTGTGTATGTATATTACTTACCACCACTTTGTGCAAAGTTTTTCTTTCACATTTGCATCATTTCTGATACAACAAGCGAAAAGGTGCCCCGAGCAACATTTAAGTAAAGACAGCCAGCCAACGAACTCCAAAGTAAAGGTTAAACGTACCACCGGAGGCTTGCAGGTTCTTTTTGTACAATCACTCGAAACAGTTTTTCCTAAATCGTATTAAAAATTTTCTTTTGACACGAGAAGCCTTTGCGAAAGTCTACATGTAGCAACATTTATATATGAATTTACGTTGGCTACAAATGGGTAAAATCATTTACTTACACATCTTCGAGTAACGTAAGATGATTTGAAGCTTCTCGCAAAACCCTTCTACATCTTACAAGATGCGTTTTGCGTCAATCTCGATGTTCCTCTACTGACACCTTACATAAAATGAATAGAAGAACCATTACGCCAGATGTGTATATATTTCTCAACATTATATAATTGTTTAGTAGTAAAATGGATTAGGCCTGTTGGCGATAACGCCAATATATCCGCTAGAATGATGAGTTTTTATTATTTGTTGCTCCTTTCCGCTGTATCAATGATAGCGACAGAGAATAATGACGTACGGAAACATTGATGATACAGAATTCATTATAAGCTTTTGGGAATTACGAGTATTAATTAGACAATTGGAATAAAAAGTAAAAACAAGAATTAATTTGCTTACCTTTTACAAAGGTTCACCTGTTTGTTGAAATTTATATTATTTTCAATTTAGAGTTGTTGTTTTATATATGCAACTTTAAGCAACATTAACTCAGAACAACTAACGCTATTGCGAAGGATGCGCAATTTTGCTATTTCGACAAATTTGAGAGAGCGTTTCTCGCAATTCTTGTGCGTACGTGTTGCTAAAAAAAGTCGAGACTCGAAAATGAAATCTAGTTAACGTCATAAATAATCAGTGCAAATGATCCCAAATTTAAAATACAAACAAGCCAATCATAAACAAAAAGCATGCGTTATTATAGAATGAAGAACGGAAGAATCAACAAACTTTTTGGAAGAGAAGAAGCTTCCGGAACAACAACTGGAACAACAAAAGAAAAAGTTGTTTTAATAAAATAATATTTAGATAACCAAAAGACATAATTTTATATTTAAGATTTGTTTGGTGGATTTAATATTTCTTTCTATTAAGAGAATGGGAATTGTCTTTTACATATTCTTACTTTGAAATTAAAGAAATCGTGGTTTATAAAAGTGAGCCAATTTTGGAAATAATCACGTACCTGAAAGTTAGCTTTCGTACGCAATTAACCCGACAATTGATTAACGTTTTTGTCCCATTCGCGTAAGATTTTCATGTATGTATGTAAATGAAAAGACAGAAAAAGTGAAACATTTTTTACTTATATTTAATTTTGGTTGCCAAAATACAAAAAAATTCGGCTCTGATAAATAAACCAGCAAACAAAGTGATTGTTCTTGAAAAACACTGAAAATTTATTATACTATCGAAAAGAAAAATTAAGGTTAACATTAACTTATTTCCAATGCTTCTGAATTATAGTTAAAATCAAAAGCCTTTAATGACGTCGCATCTGTTTCCTGATCAATCCCACCGGATGTTGGTAAATTCTTATTACCATAATCATCTCGCCCATTGGTGGTTTTTCTCACAATATCAATCAAGCCATTTTAGATGGTAATGTTAATCCTCTTGTTTGATATGATTTCTCAGGTAACAGGGACAACTAAGCCTTTTGTGGCATAATACACATTTGTATTCTTTATGTGCTTTCCATATGTGTTTGAAGAAGTCGGCACTTAGAAGAACGCTTGGATACAAAATTTACATAGATGCAATGCATGTGGACCATATTGACACTTATATATTGCATCAGTTTTATTATTAGACTCATCGTATTCAAGAGTTTATAAGTTTCTCAAATCATTTACTTCTACAACCTTATAATTTAATAATTTGGGAGAAATACTGTGATTCTTTTTCATCACTCCTCGCGTTATTCGCAACGAAAATAGGGAAAAATTTTGTTACAATCAAGCCGACGCGTCGTACGAAGCCAAAAGACTTGCAGTAGTCTTGAAAGGACTGTGTGTTGGCGCTTCTAACATATCTTAATTGTCCTCTTCATTCAAATCTTCTGTTATTAAGGAAATTAATTGGTCTTTAGGCAACTCTTCTTGCAGCTCTTGTCCGTCTTCTACGTATTGTATAACGTTGGTTAAACAATCTTGATATGAATATTTCAAATTACTATTCGCACCCGTTAACTGGTTATAAAACCCATAGCAAAATTTAAAAGGGATTTCATCTAGTTCCAGAATATCAGTCTTAAAAAAAGTATGCGTATCATATGCTTGTCCAATATGCTTACCTTACTGTTAATAAATATTTCCATTAATTCTGCGATCGTTGAATTTAAGTGATTCTCTAAGCTGTCTTGCTCGCTGGTTTCGCTTAATTTTACTTTGCAACCATACAAATTTACTTCGCCTTTTTATAGATAGACAAGACATATTTGCTGCAAATCTTCCAAATTTAAACCCATGCTTTTAATTAATATTTTATATATACAGTTTTTCTTTACTTATTTGCGGAGATTAAACAAACTAAGCTAATAAGGAATGTGGCTCATTTAGCCACTCAAAAAAGTGTTCCAAAAATTTTAAACATTTTTGCTCAACAAATTTTGTTTTTGTTTGTTAATTATTTTGTATTCATATTTTGTTTTGACTCAGCTTTTTGCACGTAAACAATTTTGTTTGGAATTTATTTTGTTCTCAACGTACTGCTGTTTTCTCTTATAAATGCAACTCTAAACAACCAATATTGTTTCAGTACAACCAATACTAGTAAGCTCTTATGCTTTCGTGTAATTTGAGAAATATGGGAGCGTTCATTTAAAAGCTGTTGTGCCTACGTGATCCCAAAAACCAGTAGTCGTCAGCCAATGCTGAATGCTATCGCATTCGCGATGCGAAACTCGGGTGTATGAATTCTGGATCGTTTCTTTCGAATTGTATATTGAGAGCGAAAACCCCGCTGCTAATGCTTAAGATTGTTCTTATCGGCATGCTACACATATATACTTCTATATTGTTGCATATATGCATGCATGCTTCTTGATTGTTTCTATAGCATATATGCATACCATGCCTAGAGAAACAATTTCACACATTCATACATTCTCTCATATATTACCGTTGCCAAAACACAACATTGTTCACCCATACTGTGTTCGTCACTCACTTCGTCACTACAAAAATAGATATGTGCTTCGCATTAACACCAGTACAAAAACTACTTTCTTTTATCTGACTAAACGCGTAACACGAACCAGTGTTACAATTAATGTTGCGTGAATCAAGTTATGTTTCTAAGTTTGCCAAATAATTTCCAACTTTCCAAGTTTGTTTGATTCGTTGAATTTTTGATGTTATCTGTTCAAGAATTCAATTCATATAATTAACGTCTCTATGACAAGCGAGTGTATGTGTGCAATTTAAAAGTTGTAAATAAGTTTGTTTTACAAGTTCTAAAGATGTCAAAGTAACTACTAGTTCAGCTTATGCTTTCATTATCCTTGATCGATACTCGCAGAAAACATACCCACAATTTCCTTTCATTGCCTTCTTGAAGTCTTTTTGATAGTATCTGCTTTTATACACGACGTTGCGAACTGCGAATTGCAAATATTTTGACAATTGCCTAGTTTCACTTTATAAGCACTGTCAACACCATTTTGTACTACATTAATTATTTATTGATTCAAATTGTTCTTTGTTTAGACGGATGGCATCCTAAAATAAATAAATGGTTAATATCGACATGTAGCGTTCCCTTTTTTATTATTTTAAGGCTTGATCAGCTTTCCCCTAAATCACGTTAGTAGATCGATTCGAATTCGATTTTTCTTTTTTTTTATATAAGCATTGAACTTTGCTTGTTAAGTGTAGATTTGCTGCCATGATTTCTAAAACTAAATTGTAATTGTCTTAGCTATACCACCGCTTATTTTGGCTACTATTCTATTTTAATACCTTCACTGAAGAAAGACGACGTATTATAAAAAACAAAAGAAATTTGATTATTGATACGAAAATGCCATATTTGATGATTAGTGTTTTCATGAAAATTAGTCCATTTTCTAAAGAGCGAATTTCTAAAGAAAGGCAAACCTGAAAAACTCATCTATCAAGTTGCTCTTCAGCCGCGGGAAACGGAATAGAAAAAAAAACTAAAACCATTTGAAAAGTTGCATTATATTTTCGTAAGTTAAATGTGACGTGTGCATACGCTTCATATGAATCATGGTATAAATATTTCTTAGATGTATTTAATATTTTGCAATTAATACAGCATATTCACACAAATTTTTCCCTGCACAATTCCGTATATAAAAAATCAATCATTGAATATTATAGAAGTCCTGAACACGTTTGGAACGACTTCCAGTTATAGTACAGTAAAGTACGTAGACTATTCTTCCAAGTGCAAGTCTGTTTCCACGGAAATAGTCAACGCAATACAATTACCCATGAAAAGCTATAAAAGAGCGAAAACTCTGCTTGTTACAGTCTGTCTTATTTAACGCTTATCAAATATTTCGATTAATTTAATAACAAATGAAAGAAGATGAGCGCTTTGGGCGTTATAGTTCGTAGTGTTGACCGCTTTATTTGAATTTTAGTTGGCCACTGATTTATTGTGAAATCAGAGATCAGGATCATTTTTTGACTAGATCCTGGCGAACATTTGGGTCATATGCTTTTGGAAACATTTTCACGACATCGAAGGTTATAGACAAAAATACGAAAAAATATCGTCGTTTTTCGAAGTTATACCCATCTTCACCGATCAACGAATATTTTCACCAAAATCCAGCTTCCTCTCTTCATTTCCGTGACTGTAGTAATTCTAGAAAATGATGGGTTAAAAATAGCCAAAACAGTAAGAATAGGTGTATGTCATCGTTATCTCGAGAAGTAGACCAAATAGAGAAAAAATTGATTATGGATATTTAAAGGTATTTTTATAAAAATAAAATTCATCAGAAAACATTAGAGCTATTGTTCATGAAGTTCATATTACCCCACGTGGCAGTTCTAGTTTTAAATAGAATAAAATACTTGGTGGTACATTACAGTGTATGATTGACAAATTAAAAGATAAAGTTGAACTCGACTCAACTTCATTTTTTATTTATTTATTTATTATTTTTTGAGCGAAAGGACTAAACACAACTTAAGGAGTAATTGGCAAATACGGCAGTGATGAACTTCTTAGTAATTTGCGGGGTCATAATCCAATTTTAAAGAATGGTAAGTCAAAAAGAATAAAACAAACTTATTAGGTGAAAATGGTCCAAAACCCTATTCTAATATACTAGCTTTGTTTAAGTTGGAAAAGATGTAGCATTTACTACGGTATTAATGTCATAATGCGCTCGATAAATGTAGCGGTTTCAACCACATAGCCAAAGATAGCAAAAATAATCACCTTTATTTCGAATGTCTTTGGTAAACGCAGGTCGATTAAGCGCAATCAAGAACATACCGCACATAAGTTGTGCAAAAACCCATGAATAATTCTAAATGTGTCTTAACACAAATCACTCGACCTTGAGTAGCAACACTCCTAGGTATATAATTAAACTGAGTTCTGTTACGAAAAATATTGGATATTCTTCAGTAACCGCAACTATTATGGAATCAATGTTACACTAGAAAACTGCTCAAGATTGTCACTAGAGCTTATTTTATGCCGCTTGCGTAACGGAAATTTGGATTAAAGAGCATATTGATAGCAAGTTTTATGAGACTACAAAAAGTAACTTAGTACATAATAAAACTTGTCACTTGAGAGGTACAGGAATTGGAAAATATAGCAACATTAAATTTACGGCACCGGTCAATTTAACTTTTAAAAATTCAGTATAACGAGGAGATGTTATATATTGGTTTTTAATGGTATAATGCAGGGGATGTATATGTCTGCTCTTTTTTTCTATGACAGGCGCGATTTTGCTATTTTCATGCAAATGACATTTTCATCGTTAATTTAACGGGTAATCTTTGTGAATTGTCTGTTATAAAAAGGAAGCTAAAACAAAAGTATTTCTTATTCGATTAGAGGTACGAGACACACAGAAACACCCGCAATGTGGGAGAAGCTAAGCTAACTTGCGAAAATACCGAAATTTTTAATATTTCCGTTTATAACCTTCGATCCCTTTGATATATTTTTAAAAGACTCTATCCACATATTCACCATAGCCACCTGCATGTCCGGTACGAAAACTGTCCCGATCGGTTTACTACTACATCCACAATTAGGGACAACATTTTAATTCCAATGTATTTCTCATTTATTTATGATCCGTCCATTTGAAGAGACTTCCCTGTGCTTAAAATAGGACATCATTGTACTACTCAAACATTTATGGATGCAGTTTAATACGTACTTAAATATTACAAACTTAATTTTCATTTACAATATTATTCGTACACCTATTCCGACATATTTGTATGATAAGCTTAAATATTTGGCGTCTTCAAAACTGTTTCTTATTAAAGTAAAGATCCTTTGCGGAGGCCTAACATCTAAACGTCGTCTGTCCCGTTTTATAGTATGTCAGATTTATTGTATCGATCACATTGTGGCAACTTGTTGACGCGACAGTAAGCGAGAAACCTTTACCATTTTTGTGCACCATATTACCTATTTTTAGTAAAATTTTGTACTAAAAGAGGCTTTGTGTCTTTTAGACTAGCAATTGTAGTGTTGTTATTCTGGCTGCTTAAATTAAATATTAGATACAATACTCTATTGTACATATGCCCGTCTCTGTTTAGCCGAATGGCTTAATACACAATTATTTCAATTACTTTACCGTAAGATATGCTCGGTTTCATTAGTTAACTTTTTTTATAAATGAATTAATTAAATTAAAATAAATTAAAGCTAGGAAAAGAAAATAGTAAAAGCTATTCTCCAAACACAACGCACGTACACACTAAAATGTACGAAAAGGTATTCCAAATAAGAAAAACTTTACCCAAATTCAGTAGTAAAAAAATGTTAAAATGTAACCGAAATAATATTGATCCTCATTGGCGCGACAACAGGCGACCAAAGTTGTAATCGTGATCGCAATGTCTAATATTATACGCGCATACTTTAGAAATCTTTTTTTCCAGCCTAAAGTTTATCGGAAACATGCGCAATAAGTGCATCCATCGAAATGTTCTAAAATTAAAATTACCGTGATTAAGAAACTTGTATTTTTGATATGCATTTTGTAAATGCAAATCTGCTACCTTAAGTGCTTCAAATTATCTTCTTATTTGTTATGTAAATGTATATACCTATATGGCATAAACTTATCATTATGGTACAAGATTAAGGCGTAAGAATTCTATTTCATAATTCCACTGATTAGCAACATTAACACAATTTACGCGAATAAACGCGAAAAATATAACCGAAACGTCAAGCAGTATTACAATACAACTTGTTTTCATTTATTTTGTGACTGCCTTTAACTCACATAATATATATATATATATATGTAATCAAACCATTTTTGTTAAAACTATTCTATTTTAACTCTTGCGTTTCAATTAATAAGGACACACAAATCAAACAATTCAAACAAATATTCAGTTTATTTCAAATGGTATTATAAAGTCATCAGTTAACGAGATATTGACTAAGTGATAGCAGAGAATTATTCAAAAAAAAAAAAAAAAAAAATAGAAAAAGGAAGTTTATATCATCGCTAATCATAATTAACGTGTTTGATAATAATATACATTGTTGCGTACAGAGACAAAAAAATTTGGTTTTAAAGTTCGTTTTCGACTGGGCTTTTATTGGCGCTATAACTTGATCAATTAGTATTAAATACATGCAGCTTTGAACAACAGGCGAGATATGCATCTCTTTTATTACAACACTACAAACCGGGGCCAAAGTTAGTATAATCAACACAAAAAGTGTAGTCCGAAAACCCGACAATTTTGCATACACTTGACAACATGAAACATTTAATCGAAATAAAATAAACCAATGGATGTATACAAAAAGATGCTCATGAACGATATCAGGGTTTTTCTACTACTCTGGCATGCGAATAATAATATACCGGTTTTTAAAAGTAGGTTTTGGTATATATATATCGGTATATTTATTTAACCCGCTGACAAAAGGGGGAGAGTTAATATAACCATAAGCCAGTAGAAAAGTTACCGAAGGAAAGTCAAATTTAATTTACTTGCATTACTCGCATTAATCACTTAGCAAAAGGCTTCTTTAAAAAATGACAAAATTGTGCAATGTAGTAAAAGGACTTACCTGGTTATGAAAAAGAATGCAATTTAAGACTAAGAATGAAAATGTGCACGTATATGCCAATATTGTTGTTTCTGCTATTAATATAGCGCTTACGGTAGTGACGATTATGATGATGATAATGTCGGTATTGCCTATGCAACACAATATTTAATTTAAAAATAAAGTTATCCAATTAAAAGGCAGATACAGGCAATGCGACTGCAGCACAATTAATTAAAAACCATGCGAGAATATAGGTCTTGTTTGACTACTGAGATGATGTACATTTGATATAAAATTAAATGCAATTTCCAGATTATTTTGGCTTTTCGTTGCAAGCATATATTTCAAGCTCCTTTTTGCTAAAATACCGATAACTTTTTTCCACCAGATAACGAAAATAATTCTTATAAAGTTGATGACAAAGCAATAAATGACGTTTTGTTCTTTTTCGTTTACTTCTCTTTTATTTCACAAATCAATTACTAAGTGCTTCCTTTTGCGATAATAATTCGGGTTGTCTTAACTTTTCTATTACGCGCACATATAATTATTACGTAGTTAACAAAATTGGGCACTTCTTTAGCAAATATAATCTAATAAATTTTGATTTTCTAAAATTTATATTTTTTTTCCTAAAGTGGTTAGAGAAATAGCGGTACAAATATTAGCGAAATAATGTAATAGAAATTATTTGTTGACGGAATAACACGACATAAGGTAGTTTTTTTTTGTAATACTAAGTGCCTTTTGGGATTCTGTTCACGAAGATAGCAGCAAGTCTCTCAGCCGGAGGGAACAAATCAAACATGAAACACTTTTAGAGATATCTCTTCAAAATGTTAAGTAATTCTGCTTTCGAATAAGTATCTTTTTCAGCAAGGAACTAAATTATAAAATGACATTTAAGGTATGAACTTATTTAAATTTATAGATGAGTAAAAGAAATTCTAACACATAACGGGTGTTGGCTACTGTGATACTGCAAAATAAATAGACCGTTCAGAGGACAAATCTCTTAAGCAACTTTACTCTTTGGATTCAGTATTTACTTATTTAAAGTAGTTTTGCTTAAATGTTCATTATCTACAATTACATAAAAAGAGTGTAGGAAATATTATCTCTCACAACTTGGCAATAATATTTTTATTTTATGTATCGATATTCAACATCATTGAAGAGATAATGAAAAGTTACATAAAATATATTAAAACTTTGAAGGGAAAAAACAAATTACCAGAAAAGATTAAAAGCGAGTGTAAAGCGAGCGAATTATCACATCCTGAGGTATTAAGCCCAAAACGAAAGAAGATAATTTCAAATAAAATGTTGTTTAAACTCACGTATGTACCTAAAAAAATTAGGAAATGACAAAAAACCATGACCAAAGTAGGAAAAAAAGAAATTCACACAATAGTTTATTGTTTTAAATGTGGCAAACCTTTTCTATCTTTTAGGTACCGTTTTTTTGCGACGAAGAGAAAAGTTTGTATTGGTTTTCGTTTGCGTCACGTATGACGTTGCTTTCACTGCTAACGTTCATGCTGCACGAAAAAGCAGGAAAGAAAAACAAATTTGTCTAAATATTTATTTGTAACTATCAAAATCCGACAACTAAACAGATGAATTTACTCTCAGATAACGTAAAATCAGAGACAACCAAGTATATATTTTTATTTATTTATTTATTTATTTACTACGCTAGCTTAAGATTAAGAATAACAACCCACAAAGTAATTATTGCACCAATGAGGCTTAGTGTTACTTGCGGTACAATATGATTGACGATTACTCCCACTAGGATGCTATCACACAAGTTAATGAAACCACCAAAGATTTATTTATTTATCCCGTCTACTACTACTTTGAGATTTTTAATGTTTAAGTATACAATGAAATGCTATCATAGTCGGGCTTGCTATCGACATACCTCGCATATTTGTTCACCGCAGTTTGCAGTTTATTTTTAGAGATATAACTCAAGTTGCAGTATATGCTAGAATCCTACGATATTAGTAGGACAACAAAACATTTGATCTACCTCAATTTAGTTTTAATAGGAACAATGGACGAAGAAAGCCAGAGTTTCTTCAAAATATTATGTGTTTTCATACTTGTACAGTTAGTATGATTGTCAGCTGTCAACTAAGAGTTAAGTCAAAAATAAAATTGGTGACTTTAATTAAACTTAACTTTAAAACTGCTTTAAAAAAACTTTATTTAAACTTAATAGGTGTTAGCACCAAGGCTTTAGTCTCTGTAGTGCAATATGCAATTCGCTCAAGATCAACATTGATTTGTGATGGACCAAATCATCTACTAGACTACGTGGGATAAAGAAGTAGATCTGCGCATCGTCGTCATACAGATGAATCTTGCAGTTTAAGCAAAAAGTAACCCGATCATTTAAAAATATATTTATATATATTTATTTAGCTACAATATATTATTTATTATAACTACATCAAATCGGCCTTAAAATAAAGGCTTGCGGGGAACCTGAACACATATTTGTTATACCCGAGCAAGAAGCGCTAACCTTAACGATTATCTAGATAGAACGTAAAAAGTCTCACAGCTGCGGAGGTGAACCCGAAATAAAACTCCAACTTTTCCAATGCCAACGTGTGTTGTACTGTGTCGAACGCGTTCCAGAAATCAATCAATCAATCAAACTGCCTTTATCATATTGAGGAAGAATGTCTTCCAAAGCCTTGAGCATTGCACTATAGCAGCTACAGTCAAGTTTATATCTTGACGGAACAGCACTAAGCAAGATTGCAAGTGTGATCGTATTTGATAAGCTACTAGGCGTTCAAAAATCTTAGAAAGAGGAATAACAAGAGCCAAGTACCAACAGTCAGGAAATGCTTCTCGTTATAACATGAGTAAAAACATGTGTCAGCATAATAACTGAAAGTGGATGAACCATCTTTAGGAATCTTTTGATAATACAGTCATGTTCGGCAGCATTCGGTTTAATACTTAAAATTGCTTGCCAGACTTCATTCTCAGTAAAAGTCTAAAAGTCTAAAAAACATGTCATCGTGTCTATACAGTAGCTCATTATCAAGTTGAAAGCATTGCTACTTACTAAATTGCTAGAAGCAACAAAGTACTTGTTTGATATTTCAGAAGACACACAACATTCTGACCGACTTTTCCGAATGCCTATCTCTTGTAATTCCTTCCATGGTAGTTTGGCTGAAAGGCGTTTAGCCAATTTTCTAGCAAAGTAAAGTCGCTTCATGCAGCGTGTGATCACATGTATTTTATCGCTAAACTTTATGGAAAACTTCCCAGTTGACTGCATTTTGACTGATTTTCCAGGTCTTACAGGCCCTGCGTCGGTCAGTAATCGCTCTTATAACGTCCGTGATGAACCACGGCGGTTTGGAATTTTTAAACCAACACCTCTTAGAACATGTTTATAGATCAATTTAGGCAGATTAGAGGTCAAGCAACATTTTATCATTAATATCAACATATTGTTGACGAAGTCTTTGTAGGTAAAGAACTCAGAGACGTCAATTAGTAATTCAATATTATAAACTACGAAAGACATCTCATGGTCAGATAAACCTCTCATAGGGAAATGATCGTAATGTAAAACCAGTGAGCTATCAGATACATATACGATATATATTAGGTGGACCCATAAGAAATCAATTATTTTGCATTTATAGACAAAATGTTTTTTTGAAATCACATTTTTATTTTTTAATCGTTTATATAATCGCCGTCGTTTACGATGACTTATTGCCATTGTTCCTGCAAAACTTCAACCCCCCTCTTGAAAAAGTGGGGTGGGCGTGACTTAAAATATAACTCAAAGTGCGTTTGGACATCGTATAAGAAATTAAAATTTTTATTCCGTAACGAACGCTCCAGTGACCTGAGCAGATGGTAGTCCGTCGCTAGGTCTGGAGAGGTTGGAGTGTGCGGTAGAAGTCCCCAGCCTAACTGCTTAATTTTCTCTTGAATAACCTTCGCTGCATGAGGACGGGCATTATCTTGTTGGAGTATCACACCTTTTCTGTTTACTAAAAATAACCTCAAATTCCTTTCAAAGAATGATGATAATTGCTTTTAGTGGACTAAAACTGGGACAAGGCTTCCTTTGTATGGACCATCTGGAGGTTTTGGGCTGCTCCGAAAAACATGCTTTCAAATCTGGTAGATATTCTCAAATTATGTCGTAAACACAACATAAAATTGCATCCTGGAAAATGCTCATTTTTTATGCAATATGTAACATACATAGGACATAAATATACTGACAGAGGAATACTGCCAGACAACACCAAGTTTTGGGTAATCAAAAATTATCCAAGACCTGCCGATTTAAACAGCGTAAAAAGATATGTAACTTCCTGCAACTATTACCGACGATTTATTAAAAATTTCTGTGAGTATTCAAGATATCTTACAGGATTGACTAGCAACGGGGTAGAGTTTAAATGGACAAACGATTGTGTAACAGCATTTCAAAAAAATGCCCTTATAAGCCCCGCACTACTCTAATATCCACACTTTGACAATTTTGCATAACTACTGACGCAAGCAAACAAGCCTGTGATGCAGTACTTACACAGGAATATAATGGAAAAAACTTACTAGTTGCTTATGCCTCAAAAAATTTTTACTAAAGGTGAAAGCGATAAATCTGAGATTGAGCATGAATTAACTGTAATACATTGGGCAGTAACTAACTTTATATCGCAGATTTACGGAAACCATTCCCACACAGACGACTCTCTTATCTATTCTCTATGAAAACCCAAGTTCAAAGTTAAGAAGGATAAGATTTGATCTAGCAGAATACAAGTTTACCGTAGAGTATTTTAGGGGAAAAGATAATGAAATTGTCTCATTAACAGGAAAAATATATCTGCCCTTAAATAGAATATAAAAAATGAATCACGTCCATCTAAAATTCAACTACGCGCCTATTTGGTGACCGGCGTATTTTATTATGTAAACAAGACGGTAGGTTGATTAAACTGATCCAGTAAGTTTGAGGTTCTTCACTATTAAACAGTAATGAATTGATGTGCAAATAAGTGCAGCGGTGGCAAATCAATTTTTAATCCTTAGGAGCAAAATGACTGTAAATCAATTGTCATCCGGTAAATTAACCAGTTTAATATCTCTATACAATAGTAAGATTATTATGGTTTCTTGCTAAGCGGAAGAAAATTTTCAATTTCAATCAAATCTATACGATAGTCTTGACGCGGAATCTTGATGATAATCGGATTAATTTTTAACACTCTCTGTAAGTGTATAACACAGCGGTGTATCGGAAATTATTGATAAATATTGGGACGGGTAACCAATCGTAAATCTGGTGAACTAATCTATTCTGTGATAAATTTATTTCAGGCAAGTAATACACATTTTCTAGACACTACTTTTTTTTTTTTGGAATGTTAGTACTATGGCGGTGCATCAAAATCAACTCAGGTCGATTAAGAAAAATTGTATGGAATATTTTGCCACTAAGGTATAAGTGCCGTACAAATTCAATAGAACTTTTCTCCACAAAGAACATTTTTAATTTTTTTTCTTGTCCTGAAACTATCGTCAAACTCACAAAAATTTTGATAGTTATCTTTACTTTACTTATGATGACGCCGTCATTGTCTTTAATATAGGTGTTTACCGAACCCAAGACTATTATGGCCTTGTCAGATATTTTGTTTCCACAGTTCGGGCTCCGCTCACTACAATGACGTTATATTATGTCCTCTCCACGTACGCCCCTTTCTTACCGTGTACGTCCAGATGGAATTGTTTATTTATTAGCATTGACGGATTTATTTATTAGTAAAAAAAATTATTTATTTATTAGCATTTGTTAAATTTTTATTTTGGAGAGAATTCATTATAATCATTCGTTGTTGTTTTTCTTTAAACGCTTAGAAAACGAAACGGTCGGTGATTTTGTTAATGAGAGTATGGTGAAGTTGAAAAGTTCCTCTCCATACACAATTATAAAAATTTTAAATATTTTTTGACCATAAGCACCTTATTATTTCACCCGATTTTAATTATAATTATAAATGCGGTAGTGGACAACTTACTGTTTTCCTTGGATATGTATCTCTCTCCTTCAAAAGGGGATTCCTCACCGATCTGGATATCCAACTCCGTTGTTGTGTGACTTGCCGTTTTCTTCTAAACGGTTCTCCCGGTCTTTCACTATTTTTTTTCTTTTTCTAAACGGAAATTTACAAAAAAGTTTTTTTTTTTTTTAATTGACCACAACTAATCCACACGGAGTTTTAGTTCAATTAAACACTTTTCTTCTTTAAAAAAAAATTGACTGTTATATTTTTTAGAAGTCTTTTTTTTTCTTTACCACCACTTCGTAATTTCATCGCGAATGTATTGTTACAAATTTCCGCTTTTCTATTATACCGTCTATATCACTAAATCGAGGATATTATTTTCAAGAGAGAAAATGCACTTCAGAATTCTTTTAATTCCAAATTTCTTCATTTATAATCTATTCTTTGAGGCTAGGATTATTTACTTTTTACTTTGGCAATACTCTTGACTTTTCAATTTTAATATTCTTTTTCGACTCAAATGTTCTCGTACGACTAAACTGCCTTCCGCAAATAGTCTACTTATATATATTTTTGCAAGCATGTTATTATTACTCAACTTTATGGCTTCATTTTTAATCCGTTAACCTGCTTTTTCCCGGTTTGCTTTTCTACTAATCTTTTTCGTTGGCCGGCAGCTGCATGACGCGTCGTGAATATGCACTAGGGAATTTATTACTTGGGAAAAATCAATTAGTTACCATTAACTGAATTTGGGCTTTTGTAGCAGTATGTTCATCAATGCCAACACGTTTTTTCTTCCTATCCTATAAGTAAGTCGCTCTCATTGTCTCTTTTTTTACATGATTGGTGTCTGTGTGTTGCACATATTACCGCAAATTTTTCCTGAAGAGTTAAAACATTATTGGACCTATGTTTCATTGGGTTTTAAATGGTAATCATTTTTCCTGACAGTGCCATTGTACGACCGTTTTTAGAGCTTCTTGGGCTTTTTTTTGTTTGAACATTGCGTCACTTTTTGTAATTTTTATATTGATCGTCTATAGGTATTTATAACTGTTTTATTAATGTTAATTATATTAGTGTTTTGCTGTTTTTCATGCCTTTTTTTAATATTTTTTGTTGAACATCTTTATTAGAATTTGTTGTTACTTGGGGGTGTCTATAATACTGTCCCTTCGGCTAAGTTCCTTTTCTTTGGAAAGGAAAACTTTTGTTTATTTTCGCAGCCGGACAGATGATTTGTCCAAGGTCTGACCACTTTGATCGCACGCGGATTATCTTTTCTTCAAAAAAATGTTCTTTATTTAATTTCGTTTTATGCCCCTATAGCACCTTTTACCTTTTTAACGCTTTAAAGTTCTAGTTATGTTATATACATTTTTTTTTTTATTATCTTGTCTCTTGTCTGTCTATATTTCTATTTTCCACCTATCTTTTAAAGGATTTTAGCCTCTGCTTGACCGCCATGTGAAATTTGAAATTTTCCTAAATGGAAAAATTCATCTTTAAAATAAAATTCTATTGCCGGAATAAGCCGCAAAGGCTACTCTAGGCGTTTTTACCTTTGAAAACGATATTCCCCGCAAGAACGAAAATAATCCTACTCTTGGTTTAAACGCTATAATAGAGTTTATTAAACATTCTCTTGGAGCCTGTAAAATCATTTCCATGACTTAAAGTAAATAAATTCAACTTTGTATTGATTTTGGTCGATCGCCTTTATGAGTCAATCAGTTCGGACGGTCAGTTCTGTGAATTAACCTCATTCAGCTCCTCTACGAGTATGTTACTTACGGATGATCACGGATTTTATCTCAAAGGGACAGATCTTAATGACATGACGGGTCAGCAAAGGAAGGGAAATGGATGTACTATCTTTTTCTCTATGCCTTCGCTCGATCGGAGTGGCGTTGTCAATCGGTGATGTAACCACATCCGAAATATGTCAGCTGAATTATCTCGATTACGGCATTTCCATCCCCTTCCGTCTTATAATACATTATCAAACAGGCAACGTTAGAACTTCCACCTTTAACTAACGACATATATATAAATCTATGAAAGCTAAAAATATCGAACTAACTAAATTTAATTAAAATAAAGATAGGACAATAAGATAAGATTAAAATAAATTAAAAAAATGACACTCTTAAACCTACTTGTAGGACTAAAACAAGTCTGGCGGCTTTGGTCCTTACAAAAAACAGTTAAAGTATTCTATTAAATCACTCAAATAAAATTACTTCGGGGATACGAAGATACCGGAGCATTTACATTGAAATTCTGTATACTTTGGCCTACTAATGCGGCCACAATATGCAGAAAACCGATTGCGAATTAAAAATAATATATCGAACACATTTCTTACATCCCAGTGCTATGTTAATGTTATTACAGAGGAATTAACTATTGGCATGAGCAAACGAAAAACACGATTTTCTTTACATATATTTACGAGTCATGTGATGATATTGAAAGCCCAAATCTATTTGCTGAATACTTCCGAAGAAATATTTCAACAGCTAATCCTGATTTAAGTGTAAACTATCCCCTTTCGATAACTAACTCGGTGATGCCTAACTTGGACATTTCAGAAAATGACATTTAACGTGGTTTGAGTTCTCTAAAACATAATTGCACGCCTAGATCTTATGGGATTCCATCATGGGACTCCATATATAAATCATACTCTGACGCGCTATATGGTCGTACTTCAATGATCTTTAATCAGTCCTTGCAATCAGGTGTTTTACCCTTGTGTTAGAAGAGTAATTTCCTTATTCTAATTCACAAATGTAGAAAAAGACCGCGTTGAAAACTATAGAGACATCGCCAAGTTGATTGTTTTACCTAAATTGTTTGCGCGAATTGTTACTCAGCATTTAGCTTTTGCTATCAAATCTTTTATTTCTCCATTTCAGCATGGCTTGCGAAAAGGAAGATCTACTGTCACCACTCTTTTTGAATTTAGTTGCCATGTTTTCAAGGCTTTTTCTGGTGGCTCTCGTAAGGATGTCGTACATCCTGATTTAAGTAAAGCGTTTGACTTAGATAACCATGACTTATTGATCTTCAAACACTATGCTTCTGGCTACCCTTTCTACTTAGTGAAATGGATAAGCTCTTATCTGCATAACAGATCATTCATGGTTCTGTTTAACATTATTATCTCGGACGAATTTCCGGTGAAGTCTAGTGTCACTCAAGGTAGCCACTTAGGAACCTTCTTATTTAATTTATACATTAATGATCTCCACTCGGTGATTAAATACAGCCAGAACTTAATGTACGCTGGCGATGTTAAACAGTTTTCTTTCTTCTTTTTGGAATCGCAACCGTATCAGCTTCCAACTGATTTAAATAATTTGATTACATGGTGCTCGTTAAATTTCATGAAATTCAATGCTGACTATTTCATTAATTCATACAAGTTGGAAAATGTCAATTTGTTCATCGATTTAGAGGTTCTATTCGATTAAAGAGTACGTTTTAATTTGCACACTGAGCTCTCTTTGAGTAAAGCTAAGTCCGCGCTTAGTTTCATTAAGCTCTTTCCAAAGAGCTGAACGATCCTTACATTACAAATAGGCTACGCATGTGCTTGAGTTTGCTTCTGTTGTGTGGTCTTGAGTTTGCTTCCGTTGTGTGGTCTCCTTCTTATAGGTGTTATGTAGATTCAATTGAATCCGTTTAAAAGCAATTCTTGCTTTTTGCCCTTAGGAATTTAGGTCGGGACCCGCTTATCTCTCTGCTTCCTTATGAAAATCGGTTGTTTCTTTTATCTTTATCATCCTAGAAACGTAGATTTATTGTTGGTGTTTCCTTCTTAATTAAGTTAATTAATGGTACTTATCGATTCGTCCACATTACTTGGCCAGATAAGCTTTAATGCTTCTCTCGGCACTTCATTTTCATTAAGCTTACTCATTGTAAATATAATTATGAATTGTTCAATCCATTCAGAGTTGTTTGCACAAACCTAAAGGATTTCTACTACCTAATTTCAATATAGGACTCTTTCAAGTCTATCAAAACAACTATGCTTAATACGTGCGAATTGCCTATGTCGTATTTAAAGTAACTTGCAATGCCAAGGTTTTGTATGTTTGCAATGGCTTAGGGGTTCACTTGCAACTTGGACGTGCACTGGTTGTGGGTGTGCATATGTGCTAGTTGTGTGTGTGTTTTTTATTTATTTATATAAAAATGAAACGTTATTTTTTACTTCTTTTTTCTTTACTACTTCTTTTATACTTTGTATTAGTTTTTAATATTAACTAATATATGATTTACTCCTAAGAGTCAAGTGAATTCGACCGTTAATTTGTTTTAGCTGAGTTTCATGTGGAAGTAAATAAATAAATAACTTGAGCGCAAATACATGACGAAGTTGCTAATAAACTCCGAAAAGTTGAGAGCTTCAATTTAAATTTCAGCCAAAATTAGTTAATTGTAGAATCTTTATAGCTGTTAAAGTCTACGTGAAAATTTATCTTACCTAAGTTTTCAGCCCGACGTTTTATGTTAAATGAACAACAAAATTATGCTTTAATGCCCTCAAATAAAATTATTTTAAGATTAGAAAGACACCGGAGCATTTGCATTGATATTCTATACGCATTGTTCTACTTATGCGGTCACAATCTGCAGAAGACCGTATAGTAGAATCTCTCCATCTGTTCAATTTTGTTTAAAAATTTATTTTACCTACATTTCAGCCCGACTGTTCATATTAACCAAATCGATAAAATATTTAATTAAAGCACTCGAATTAAAATACTTCTTTTACAATGTCCTGCTAAAAGTATTACTAGGTAAGGTATTTTCATTATTATTGTTATTATTATAAACATTATTATTATTGTTATATTATTATACAATATAAACAAATTATACAAAATAAAAATGTATAAACAATATACTTTCTAAATTATAATTGCAGCAATAGCAAATATAGATAGTTTTGGTATTTAAGCAAATATTGTATTCCATGAGTTGAGAAATAAAACCCGAGAAAATAAAATCGAAATTTTATAACACCAAAATAAAAAATTTTTCGATTTCAATTTGGCGATTTTGCCAGAGGGCGAAGTACATTTTGTGACTGTTTAAAAAAGGATATAATCGGAAGATATAATTCTTTTAAGTAAAAAAGACATTATTTAAAAAAATCTAAGAACTCCAGCGTTAAAAAGAAGGGAAAGTGACGCGCTCAAATTGTTGTAATTTAAAAGTGTATGTGTTTTCTTAAAATTTGTCAAATTTATTTATTAGCGTTGAGCTATATAAAACTAAAGAGAATAATGCAAACGATCAAGCAGCAAACTTAAGCAGCCACTTTACAACGTACTTTTGTGTGCCTGTGCAAGAAATCTACTAAAGAATTGGCAAATGAAAAAATTGTTAAATAAGCAAAAAAAAAACAACAAAGTGAAAGTGATTTAAAAAAATGAATCAAAAGAAAGAACAAAGAAACGATCAAATTTCCCCAGAATTAAAAAAAAAGCATTTGGCCAAAAAGAGATAAGTTTTAACGGATTGAAATGAATAAAATGCAAATATATTTTGCTAAAACAAGAGAGAGAAACACAACCGCAACTGATAGATAATTTGGATAAAAACGAGTGCAAGAACGGAAGTTACAATATAATTATTATTAGAAGAAAGTAAAGGAGAAATAAGAGCCGATAACGCTTTAGACGATCGTTAACAACGAGTAGCCAATCAGCCAACAACGCTAGAAGCAGAAAAGCAAAAGAATAGCTGCAATAAAACTCAAGTAAGAGGAGTCCAGTTAAGTTTTTTTATTTTGTTCTGTATTGTGAAATAATTAAAAACAAGATTTTTAATTAATTTTTAATTAATTTAATTTTTAAAAATAAGAAAAAGCAAATGAAATTTAATGTTTCAAATTTTCTATTCTCAAACTTTCATTACGCAAATTTTCAAACCTTGACTTTTTAAATTTACTTTTATTTTTTCTATTTTTAGTTCCAATTTACATATATATGCATACATATACATATATATGTATATATATACAAGAACTTGTTATAATTAAGTTCTTTAATTAATATTGCGGATTTTTAAATCTAATTTTCGTTTAATTTATTAAATAATCGAGTAAATTTGCAATTATATTATAACTAAGTAATAAATGGTGCTATTGACTCGTCTTTATTATTTAGTGAAATTAGCTTTAATGTCCCTATCCGCTTCTCTAGGCACTTTATCTTGGTTAAACTTAGTTAGTGTAAATATAATTATGAGCTATTTAACCCGCTCAGAGTTTTTTGCAAGAACCTAAATGACGTCTATCACTTATTCTCATTATCGGACTCTTTAAAGTCCATTAAAGCAACATTGCTTAATACACGAGATTTACCAATGTCGTACTTAAACTAGCTTTTAACCCTAAAAAGTCATACGAAAATTATTTGATGTTAACTGTTATCAGTTGCCAAGCTTATGCATGTTTGCGATGGCTTACGGGTTCATTTGCAATTTGGTCCTGTACCGGTTGTAAGTGTGGCTCTATGCTAGTTGCGTACATGCTTTTTTTCTTTCTTTCCTTCTTATTTGTTCTATTTTTACTTATACTAAGTTTTAATATTAATTAATATAAGTTTTGCTTTAAGAGTCAATTGAACTCGACTGTTATTTGTTTAGCCGAGTTTCATGTATGAGTAGAATTAAAATAAAATAAATAAATAAAATAAAAAATATAATAAGTCACCAAAATTGTAATGTATTTAGAGAAGTTACCTAATAGTTTAAGCGTCGCGCTTGCAGGTTCGAATGTCAGAGACATCATAGAACTGATTAAGCTTGCAGATGTCATTTGGGAAGCTTCTTCCTGAATCTTTGTCTATTAAATCACAACAGTGTCAAGACACTATCCTATTGCAGCTTTTATCAAATCGCAAACAAATCTTTGTGAAACAGTCGCAAATTTAACGTTAGAAGTAAAGCAGATGCACAAAGATAGAAACTAGAAAATTTTTCTAGAAATTACCGAAATTTTACAAATCGGTCGCAGTTACGAAAAAGGTCGAGCTCTCGTGATAATCCTGGTTTTGCTGTTACCATTATAGGCTCCGTATCAACGCCAGAAAATGTGAGCAACCTTGCGCCTTCGTTAAAGGTAACTCAACAACAAAAAGCTAGTTACTCCCATTGCAGCCGCGGCTAACAGTCGAGACTTAGATAATGCATCTCGCTGCCTACTTATATTTGATAGGACAGAAAAACTGAAATTTTTAATCTATAGTGGAGCAGAGATCTCTGTCCTTCCCTCTTCAAAATTTCAGAGATACAAAAATCTTCCGCAGCTAGTGGATCTACAATCAACATATTTGGCAAAAAGCTCTTAAATATTAACTCAAATTTGTGCCGCGAGTTCCTTCTATACTTTTAATCGCAAATGTTTCTATACTAATAATAGGAGCTGATTTCCTGAATAAATATTGTTTACTGGTTGATATTAAGCGTAAACGATTGGTAGCTCCTTTCACAAAATTGTCCGTCGATACAGCAATACCACATATTTGCAATGTTCTGCTACACAAATTATTTTCCTTAAGAAATAAGTATACTAGCTTACTAAAGAAATACCCTTTTTTAAAGCCAAGCCAGATTATTCAATTAAGCATTCAACTATTCACAAATTAACTACTAAAGGAGTTCTTTCGTTTTGTAAACCCAGACGGCTCGATCCTATCAGGTAAAAAGCTACTAAAATGGAATTCTATTTTTTGGTTAAGTCAGGCCTGCTTTACATCTAGTATAGAAGAAGGACCTAAACAATTGGCGTCTTTGGGGCGATTTTAGGCGTTTAAACGTCGTGACAGTACCCGATCGGTATTTACATCATGAATATCAGTTTAAAAACTAAATTTTTTTTTCTAAATTGGATTTAGTAAAAGTTTATCAACAAATTCGAGTGGCCCCAGACAATTTTTATAAAACTGCAATCGCAATTCCTTTTGGAATGTTTGAGTTCGTGCGTTTGGTCTAAGAAACTCAGCTCAAACATTCCAAAGAGTTGTAGACGAAGTTCTTCGTGGTTTGGACTTTGTTTTCAAGTACATAGACGACGTACTCATTGCCAGCCAGAACCAAACTGAACATTTCGAACATTCAGACATAACATTTAAACGACTAGATGAATATGGGCTCATAATCAAACCTAACAAATGCTTTTCTGGAATTATAGATATCAATTTTCTTGGCCATAATATAACAAGTGATGGGGTTCGTCCATCTGAAGACAAGGTAACAGCTTTAGACGGTAAAGAAGATAAACAATTTATTGGTTTTACAACCTTTGTTAAAGGCTCTGGACTCAAAAACGGAACGACGTCCGAGACAAACGAGACAATTAGAATACATTTCATAATTTACTGATGACATACAATAAGTATGCGGCAACACAAACGTAGTGGCTGATACCTTATCTCGAGTTTTCGAGGTTAATGTTCTAGAGTCAACTTACTTAAATATAAAAATTTTGCAGGAAGAACAACTGAACGATAAGGAACTGCAGATTTTTTTACAAGAACCGAATAATAATCTTAAGTTGATTCAAATTCCCGTTTCAAATTTCAAAACCGTGCGTGACGTGTCTGGAGAGTGCCTGCGACCACATGTACTCTTCACACTTCGAAATACGGTCTTCAAAAAACTGCGTAACGTTTCTAACCACGACACTTAGGTCGATTAAGTAATGCTAGATATTTTTGGCCAGGTATGAACAAACAAGTTAATATTTAGATCAGCAATTGTATACAGTACAATCTAAAGTATACAGGCACATAAAGTCACCAGTGACAAAAATCGTTATACCTAAAGGTAGGTTTGAGTAGATTCATTTGGATACATCCGGCCCACTGCTGACGTCTAAAAATAACAAATATATACGCACTACAATTGCAAATTATATCATGCGTTTCGGTGTACCCTTGCCAATTACCACTGATGAAGGTAGCCAATTCACTTCTAAACTTTTCACCGACTCGTAAAATTTTTAGGTAGTCACAAGGTCACTACCTCACCATACCATACCCAATTACATGGTATCATTGAACGACGCTACAGACAATTTAAAACATCAATTTTATCTAGGAAATAAATAAATGGATCGAGGAACTCCCTGTCGTGCTTTTAGCTTTACGGTCGGTATGCAAAGAGGACATTTCAGCCGCACCTGCTGAAATGGTCTATACCCAAAATTTGCTACCTGGAGAAATCACTGCAACATGTCACACAGTAGAACAGTCAGATTTTTGAAACAAAATAAGAGAAAGATTCGATATGCGGACTCTACGTTCCAAAAAACATAAAAGAATGTAAATTCGTCTTTGTATGCAAAATAACAAAACATGGCTTAGAACAGCCATATGAAGAAGCTTATGAGGTGGTTGAAAGGGAGCGTAAATATTTTAAAGTCATTACAGATAACAATATTAAAACCTTTCCAATTGATCGGCTAATGCCAGCAATTATAGAAAACAGAACAGCTACCCACTTAAGGAACTCGTTACTTTTAATTTATTCAACATAAATTTTCGAAAAAGGCAAGCATTTATTATTATTGTTATTATTATAATCATTCTTATTATTAATAATGTTATTATGTTATTATTATACTGTAAAAGCAATAAACTTTCCAAATTACAACTGTAGGAAATATAGATAATTTTAGTATTTAAGAAGATATTGTATTTAGTGAGTTCAGAAATAAAACCCGAGAAAATAAAATCGAAATTTGATAAAAACAAAGTAAAAAACGTTTATCCATTACAGTCTTATTGCAGAGCAATTAAATTGTGGCATGAGCGAAGGAAGAACACAATTTCTTCTCCATATATTTACTAATATGGGCGAAATCACTTGACGAATCTGCTGCTAAATTACAAAAGGTTAAGAGTTTCAATTTAGATAATATTCTTCATCCAAAATTATCAGCCACCAAATCCTTTATTTTCATTTTGAATAAACTCAAAAACAGGTGCATTAGCTATAGATTTATCTCTTCCTCGAAAGACAACATGCTCGATATTATTTTGTTGCAACTTTTTGTACGGGTTTTGGACTTCTTGACTGAGGCGCTTCGATAGCAGTATCCTGAATAAGTCCCCCTCAGGTGATTCCAAATAAAGGGCAATTTTCTCTCCAATTTGTGCTGCTGTCGCTTTACATTCAACCATTTTATACGCTGTGCCAATTGATAACTCGTCTATCTTTGTATAGCCTTGTGTTGAAGCTTTCCAGGTGTCATTAAGACTCTGGAGAGCGGACGATTAACGAAATTTGAAAAAAGAAATTAGGATTTTAGAATAATTGCGTGCAAAATATTTCTTATGTTTCTTCTTTTTTACCATCTTTTTTTTTTTTTTTTTGCTTATATTGAGCACGTAGTTCTTTTTTCAATCAAGCGTTTCAAGAAACTGACCAAAATTCAATTTATAATTTATTTTCATAGATTAAACGCAGCTTACATGCACATCATTATCGCTCTGGCTACCAGAAGAATAACATAAAAACATATTGCTAATTGTTATTTATTTAATTCTATAGTTTATTATCTCATCCAAATTAATTTCAAGAATTTGACTATTGAAAGTGTCATTGATTGAAACTGTCAGATGATTGATAATCCGTTGTAATTGGGGGTTTATTAATGGTCAAAAGTACGTTGTCAAAACCATCATTGAAATAATGGTAATAGTTTACGTCTTCATTGGAATATGCTTCAGAGCAATATCGAGGCTAATAGTCTGGAGTCTCACGTTGCAGGAACTGCCGCATTTGGTTATTGTTTATAAAACTTGATTGGGAGATGGTTGCCAAATTTAACTGCGACCTTTGATAAATTTGAGCAATTTGGGTCGACGCCACTAGAAGATACCTACTAGGTTGCGTTGATAAAAGATCTTCAAGGTCACCTTCTTTGGCGTCGGAAATCGAAATAATTTTCGGACTTGGTGAAGGTATAAAGATGACAGAGTCTATTGTCATCTGAGAACGGTAGCTATCTGATGTACTAACTCCTGCCCTATGTTGATCTTCGTTTTGTATTGATGATAGTGTTGGTATTGATGTTGTAGACGTTTTGCTGTTGATTGATTTCATTGTTTATATATATAATAAATGGTATATTATTTTTAGACAAACCGGTCGAGTTGATGGTTTGATTATTTTTAGAATAAGTTAAGAGAAAACTATGCTTATATGGGAGAGGAATTTGATGTTGGCGAAATTGTCTTCAAACGTTATCTGTAAAATTTCGTCTACCTTTTATTGTCTTCAATTTTTTCTCGATACATACCCTTATGTATGGTCATAAAGTATTAAATAAAATGAAATTTTGGGTTTTTATTCGTTTTTAATGTAGCGTAACACTGACTCTTCTTCCACCTTCAGTGGGTATTTATATGAATGTAAATACTAATAATAAGAATAAAAATGAGGAAGGATCATTAACCGTTTGAGTGTTTTGAAAAGCAATATGAAATAGGCGCACAACCCAGAGTGCACTTTGTTTTTTCTTTTTGTGGAAATTTGTATATGCATTGCTATGCACGTTCGTGTTTAATGGATATCAGCCTCATAAATAATGTGTGTCCTTGGAAAAGTTCTTTTTTCGTTTGTTCATTAGGATGTATGTAATAATAAAAAGGATTGATGGAAGGACATTTTTCGTGACAGCTATATAAGGGAATGTAATAGGAAAGATGTGGTGATATATTTTTTTTGTTCGAAAACAAATATGGAAAACTTGGTAGAATATGTCGATAATAAGTCATAATACATAAATAATAGTAAAAATAAAGCGGACTTTTGAGGTTTTTATTACGGGAAATTCCAGTCCCTTAAAGCGGCCACAAATGTTGAACAAAAACGAAAAACAAATGTGGAAAACTTGGTAGAATATGTAGATAATAAGTCATAATACATAAATAATAGTTAACATAATGCATACACTTGCAGGCTTTTATTACGGGAAATACCAATCTCTTAAAGCGGCCACAAATATTGAAGAAAAACGAAAAGCAAATGTGGAAAACTTGGTAGAATTCAGTCAATATGTGTAGTTAATAAAAAATAATGAATAAATAATAATAAAAATAATGCGTAATTTGGAGGTTTTTATTGCGGGAAATTTCACACCCTTAACACGACCACAAATGATGAAAAAAACGAGAAGCAAATGTGGAAAACTTGGTAGAATTCAGTAAATGAATGTAGACGATAAGTCATAATACATAAAGAATAGTAAAAATAATGCATAAACTTTCAGGGTTTTATTTCGGGAAGAAGAAAAACGAAAAGCAAATGTGGTAATGTTTGTAGAATTCAGTAAATATATGTAGATAATAAGTCATAATACATAAA